>CAUYLG010055990.1:0-50771 GCA_963573385.1 Cacajao melanocephalus | reverse complement strand
CCCGGTGGGGGCGGTTGCATTGCGCCAAGTTGGCCCCACGGCAACCCCCCCTTTAAAAAATTGGGACACTCTTAATTAAAAAAAAAAAAAAAAAAAAAAAGTAATTTTTGAATTTAAATCATTGGGTTTTTTTTTTTTTTTTTGATGGAGTATTGTCACAGCCAAATCTTGCTTTAAAAAGTTCTCATGGTATTGAAAAATGTTTTAATCCAAAAATACTTGTTACTTTACAAATATAATGTTGTAAGAAAAAATTCTGATCTGATTTTTCTTTTTTCAACTTCATAAAAGCAATTTTTCAAAGGCTGAAATCTTCAACATGCAGTTCAATATAGAGCAAATGTTTATAGCTGAGTTATAAACCTCTCAAAGCATGGAAGTGGTGGCAAAGTGTTAACTGTGAGCAGCACCATTATAATCAATTACAGCAATACGTAGTGGACTTAATACCTGGAAATGTTCAATAATCCATGTTTGGAATACAGATTTGCTCATTTCATCTACCAAGTGAAACCTTAATTATTTATAGACATAAAAAGATTAGATAAAAAAACTTCAAGTACTTATAATGGGCAGGATATATTTGCATGGATATACATGGGTGAGTGGAAATTGTCAGTCTATTTGTTTTTAAGATCATTTATGATAATATTTTAGAAGTAAGCGTTAGAATTTTCATATATTACTTTTTAAAGGACCACTGCTTATTTTGCTTCAGGAAAACTCATATTTATGTTAAAATATTTGGGATATGATTGACTTACATTTTAGAAAATTTTTCAGAGAAATGGATGGTGACTTAGAAATTATTTTATCTATAGTGGCAGGGGTTTTTCTTACCTATGGAGGAAAAATAGAGTTTCATGATGTTTTAGGATATTTTGGGGAATGTTTATAGAAAAAAAAACGTTTGAAATGTTAGGGGTTTTCTACATTTAATTTTTTGTATTCAAGTATAAACTATTTAAGGTTATCAACTTACAACAGGCAAGTTTTTCTCCTTTTCCAGATGTAGCTCAGAGACTCTAATGATATAATCCTCAACCAGACTTACCATCATTGAGCCTAGTCCAATCTATAAATGGTGTTTGCTGCTGAACAACTCACCCTGGTCTTCAGACCAGTGATGAAAGCTCCAATGTAGAAGCATCTGATGAATATAATTCTGAATTACTTTGGAGATCTTACCCCTAATAAATTTCTGATATTTCCTTTTCAAACATATATATGATGAAGTCTGGGTAAGAGGTTAAATTATGGCTTTCACTTTAAGTTATACTGAGGAGACAATGTCTGTTAATTTTGTTTAATGCTCATGAACATTACTTACATTATGAATCCAAATACACGGAGGTGTACACATGAATTTTTGTAATTAATTTGACCTAGCAGTTTTTTCCCTTATAATTTTCAAACTTAGAAAACAATTGTGCAATTTTGTAATATCTGGAAACTGACCTATGCAACATTGAGAAGTTAGCCAAATTCAAAAGAAAATAAAAATGTGTGGACAATCAAAGAATAATATTTGTTTTTTTTTCTGGTAAAAACTGATCTTTCAAAACACTGAGAGTAGGTAAAACTTGGATGACTAAGATATAAAATAATGCATCATTTATTTAAAACAAAAGTGTTTTCTTACCACACAACTTAGGGCACCAAATCATTTTCTGAAAGTAAACGAGTGTTGCAGAATGACAAAGTATGTTCAGGAATGCTTATATGGAGTAAAATACTTTTATAAAGAAGAACTAACTGTGATCTAAGTATTACTGACTTATGTTTCTTTTCATGCTTTTAAAAAAAATTAAACTTTCCTTTTAAGTTCAGGGTTATATGTGCAGGTTTGTTATATAGGTAAACTTGCGTCACAAGGGTTTGTTGTACAGATTATTTCATCACCCAGGTATTAAGCCTAGTACCCATCAGTCATTTTTTTCTGCTTCTCTCCCTATTTCCACCTTCTACTTTCAAGTAGGTTACAGTGTGTGTTGTTCTCCTCTCTGCGTTCATGCATTCTCACCATTTGGCTCCCACTTTTAAGTGAGAACATGCAATCTTTTGTTTTCAGTTCCTGCGCTACTTTGCTAAGGATAATGGCCTCCAGCTCCAGCCATGTTCCAACAGAGAACATGATCTTATTCTTTTTTTATGGCTGCATCATATTTCGTGGTATGTAAGTAGCACATTTTCTTTATCCAGGCTACCAAAGAATATAAATTCTTCTGTCATAAAGACACATGCATGCATATGTTCATTGCTGCACTGTTCACAATAGCAAAAACACGAAATCAACTTTTTCATGCTTTTAACAATTTTCTATTAATATATTAAGGAAAATTGAGTATAATGGACCTCCTTATACCTGCGTTAACAATAATTCACATTTTATCACTTTTTTCTAACACTTTTTAGCTAAAATGTTTTAAAATATATAAGTAACATGTTTTTCATCACCAAATATTTCAGAATATATGTCTAAAAACATAAAGATATTTCTTACATAATGATATTATTATCTCACTTAAAAATAGAATGATCCCAGTAGTCACAAAAAAGTCTTGATTTATTAATGTTTTAAAAATGATGTGGGCCTCTGATGGTCTTCTGGTCTCCACAAAACAATGCTTAATAGTTCACTGGCCTCTCTGTCTTCAGGTCTCCCTTATCTCCAAGAGTAGGTGTGGAAAACAAAGCAGAGGCATCTGCACGGAGAACCTCAGCAGTGTCAAGTTGACTCTCCCACTGACTTTCACTTTCCTAACCCTTATTCGATGTGACTTTTAAGTATGAGAGACAGCAAAAGAACTTTATAAAAAACATTTTACATCAGCAAATAGGCCAACATTTTTATTCTTGCTCAGTAGGCTGAGACTCCTGTCATTTAAAAAACTCTTAGTCTTAAAAAATTAAAATAAAATAAAATATTCTTAGTCTTAAAACAGACTCCCTTGATACTAAGTTCCAAAAGTTATTCTTGAAATAAAAGGGGAATATTAAACCAGTTGATATTTCACCTTGCCTTCTGCTACACCCTATCTAAAGCTAGTAATTTTAGAATGTCAGAGCTACTTCAGCCACAGAAACAAAGTAGTATCAGACCCCTCTCAGTCTATCTTTAATCCCTTTTATTATTAAATTCGAAATTATCTAGACGAAGAAAAGAGAACCGTTGGAGAGCTGTGTGTCGACTTTAGATTTTCAGAGGAAGAGATGTTCTCGTTTGAATTCACACATTTATAAAGAAAAAAAAAGAAAATAAGTCTGCTTTTCTTCTTGTAAGATTGATGGGAGCTAACTCTCAAATTCTGGTGGTAAACAAAACGAATTACAAATGGTTAAGTTTCTCTTGATAGACATACTGTGTTATGTGGACATTTGTTAATTTATCTGTAACATATACCACATTAGTTGATTTATGGTTAATTGAATGAAGGTCAATTAATGAGTAGGAATGCAGAGTGTAATTAAGAAGTATTTTCTTTGCTCTTTTTCTCTTCAATTTAGAGAACAGTTCTGAATGCTGATGAGACAACATCTATTACAATGCCATCTATTTGAGTTAGGTAATTAACTCAGAATGAAACATATAACAAAATATCTTTGGTAGAGGCAGAAGTCTACAGAAGACCAGGTAGTAATGAGAAGAAATGAGTGTTACAATTATGGCAGAGTATCATGGGCCCAGTTCTGAATTGATCCAAATAATAAAAATATTCTCTAAAAATTGAATGCTGTACATCTGACTAGTGTAGCTTTTCATAGGAACCAGGAACCAAGCACCTTTTTTTTTTTCTTTTAGCTAGTGAACCCAAGTTTTTCAGAGTGCTCATAAATAGTTTAAAGAAGCAATTGCTTTTCTATGAATGCTTTGCCATAGATATTACTTTTAAAGACCAAATCTTCATATCCCCTGAGGATGAGTACAAACTTAGTTTTTGTAGTATGTTTTGTAAATTGTTGTTCTACTTTAAACTGTCTCCTGAAAAGAATGCACACAAGAAATTTATACCAGGCACATTTCTTTAACCCAGCATGTTAACTACTATAAAGAATACCCTCCCCACTCTGAACTTATATAAATCACTCAATTTGAATCACTTCTGTACCTACAGCAGCTTCTCAAAAAACTGTATCAAAATCAACGAAGTGCTTGTTTAAAATGCAAATGCACTGGGTCTTTCACAAATCCACTAATTAAGAATCTTTAAGACAGTGTATTAGTCTGTTCTCACACTGCTGTAAGGACATACCCGAGACTGGGTAATTTAAAAAGGAAAGAGGCTTACTTGACTCACAGTTCTGCAGGGACAGGAGGCCTCAGGAAACTTACAGTTATGGCAGAAGGGGAAGAAACCTTGTCCTTCTCCAAATGGCAGCAGGAAGGAGAAGTGCCTGGCAAACGGGGCAGCAGAGGGGAAGCCCCTTATAAAACCATCAGATCTCATGAGAACTCACTCACTGTCATGAAAACAGCGTGGGGAAACCCCCATAATCTATTCACCTTCCATGATGTCTCTCTGCAACATTTGGGTGGGGACACAAAGCCAGACAATATCAGACTGGTCAAAGAAATCTGAGTTTTTAACAACTAGTAATTCTTTTGCTCATAAATATTTTTAAAACACTGACCTATGGAGATTTAGAGCTGTAGGAGCTCCCTAACTATTTGAGTCATATGTTTATATGTGGAAGAAGGAATATAGTAAATGGGTCTCTTGCTTTTCTTTGCAGTGGCTTCCTCAAACAAAAGCCAGGTACTATTTTAACATTTGCTATTCCCTCTCTCACTCAACAACTCATTCATCAGCTAGCTTCTGAGTGTCTACATTGTGCTTCTAGATAGTAGGGATAACACAGCCAACAAAACTCAAAAGTCACTGCCCTCCTGGAGCCTTTATTTCTGGTGAGGAAGATAGACAAAAAACACAACAAATAAGAATATACGTACTGTGTTAGCTAGTGATGTGTGTTTTGGAGATAATTTAAGTAGACAAGAAGAATTGGATGGTGGGGAAGAGAGTATTAAAATATTAAATGGAATGTTTAGAATAAGACACATTTAGAGGTAATCTTTGAACAGAGATCTGATGGATCTCAGAGAAATAGCCATGTAGATAACTGGAGAAACCCAGGAAGAAACAGCAAAAGAGAGAGTCCAGATAAAAAAGAGACTCCAGCAAGTTTACTGCAAGAAAGCCAGAGCTGCTAGAGTGAAATGAAAGAGGAGTGGTAGATGGTGGGGATGGATCACACAGGGCCACATTCAACATGATGACTGATGTGGCTTATCTCTGTGTACCCATCCAAGTCTCATGTTAAATTGTATTCCCAATGTTTCGAGAGGTACCTGGTGGGAGATGATTGGATCATGGAAGAGCAGATTTTCCTCATGCTCTTCTCATGAAAGCAAGTGAGTTATCATGAGATTTGATGATTTAAAAGTTTGTGGCACTTCCCTTCCCTTATCTCCTTCCACCATGTGATGAAGTTTCTTACTTCCCTTTTGCCGTCCACCATGATTGTAAGTTTCCTGAGATTGCCTGTTAAGCCTGTGGAACTATACTCAATTAAACCTCTTTTTTAAAAATATATTACCCAGTATCAGGTAGTTCTATGTAGCAGTGTGAAAACAGAATAACACAATTATAAAAAATTTTTTTTTTACTCTGAGTTAATTGGGAAGGTAATAAAGTATTTTGAGCAAATTGCGTTAAGACTATTGTGAGACAAGCACGAATCAGAAACAAGGAGATAATTTAGGAGGATTTTGCTAAAATTTGGGCAACAGATAGTAGTGTTTTGGGCATGAGAAGTTGGAGGAATTGGTGAAGGGAAGGGTGAGAGACACAACCATCCTCTGAAGATAAAAGGAATGAATGAAAGAGGAGAATAAAGGATGACTAAAGATTTCTACCCTGAGAACCTAAAGGAAAAATGTTGCCATTAATTAAGGAAAATTGAAAAAGGAAAAGTTAGGGTAAGGTAGCAAAGCTCAATTTTCAGTATATTAAGTTTCAGGTGCTCTTAAACATTCAGGTGGGATGTCAAGTAGTCCTTTGATACATAAAGTTTAGGTAAAAAATGAGTTTGGAATTATCAAAAAATGAATTTGGAATAGCAACATGTAGTTGCTATTTAAAATAATAAAATAAGTTGAGAGAATTCAGGGGATGAGCGGAGACAGAAGAAAGAATTTCAGGGATGGAACTCTGCAATTCCCCTATATTTAACATTTAGGGACATGAGAAAATACCAGCAAGTGAGGCTGAGAAAGAGTGCCAAGTGAAGTAGAAAGAAAGCTAGACTGGAGGGATACCCTGAAAGATGAGAAGAACAAACATTATAGGCAGAACAAAGTGACCAATCATGTAAAATGGAACTACTAGTCCAGGACTGAAAACTGGCTTTTGGATTTGCTATACAAAGAATATTCAATGGGGTATTAGGGGCAAAAATCTTATTAGACTAGATTTAAGAGAAAATGGGAGAAAATAAAACAGAGACTAGTTAAAGACAACTTTTATCTTAATAAGAAATGGGGCAAAATCTCAAATAGTAGAGTGGAAATGGGGTTAAAAGATTTTTGTTTCATTTTGTTTTCTTGCATTAAAAAACAAGTAAGTATATGTCTAAATTATGATGGGAATGATCCACTGTAAAGATAAAAATGACATGACTGAAGGAAATAGAGAAAATTGCCAAAGCAATTTACTATGCAATTACTGAATACATTGTGATATCATTTGTTATACAATTCTGAGGGTTGGCCTTACCTTATAGCATCCAAGTGTGATAGGAGTAAAGGCAGAATACTGTGGCACAAAGGCTAGTTGGTAGATAGATGTTGTGGGGAGGGGGCGGGGTTTGTAAGAGTTCTCTTCTGATTGATTCTGTTTTTCTCAATGAAGAAGAAAACAAGGTATGATGATTCATATTGTGTGTCAACTTGAGGGCCTCAAGGTGCAAGATATTTGGTTAAACATTATTTCTGCCTGTGGTTGTAAGGGTGCTTCTGGATAGGATTAACATTTAAATTAGTAGACTGAGAAAAGCAGCTTGTCTTTCTCAATGTGGGTGGGCTTATCCATCTGTTGAAAACTTGAATAGAATAAAAGGGCTGAAAAAGAAAGAATTCTCTCTCTGTGTCTCACTGTCTTAAAGTCGAGAGATTACTCTTCCCCTGCCCTTATACTTGAACTTGAAATGGAAGTTGCACCATTTCATTGGTGGCTGTTCTTGTTCTCAGGCTTTCAGATTAGGGCTGGAGCTATACTATCAGCTCTCCTGGGCTCTAGCTCACTAACTACAGACCTTCATCTTCTCAGCCTCTATAATTATGTAAGGCAATATACATTTCTATTGGTTCTCTTTCTCTGGAGAATTCAGACTAATACACAAGGTCAGCAGCCTAAAGTGGCAATGGAGGATTGTTGGAAGCTAGAGTAGGGAATCTCTAAAATGGTTAGCTAGCAGAGAAGGTGAGAGAATAGACTCCTTTGATTTTCTGGAAGTATTGAAGGTCAGTGACTACACATTTGAACTAACTCTATTCTTCCTGATTTAGGCACACTTTGAATTTTTGATTTTTTAATGTTTGGTTTTGTTTTACTTGTCTCTACTATGTTCACCAGCATAAGTTCAGGAATACAGTATATGGAGAGCTGGATTTAGCCAGGGCTACGGCTTAGCCACACAAATACAAAAAAGAGAGGAGGGAAAAAAAACTGAGAGCATATTCAAAGGAATAATTACGATTGGCCATCTGATTAAAGATAGGAAGGAGAAAATAAGATGGAGATAAAGATAATGAAAAGTTGGTAGTATAAAAATATTGAAGGTCCTGGTAGGGTAAAAGTAATATCTGAGTTGGAGTATAACATATAAGAGGTTAATTTGAAAAAATTGGGTGTGTCAGTTAGCTGTTTGAGATTGAAATTATGGAATACTTGTAGTTATTAGTAACTACAACTATGTGGTCATTTCTTTGAATAATAAATGACCACATGAGTGAGTGGCTAAAGCAGGGTGAAGGAAGTTATAGGGTAAAGGGTTAAGGAACTGAAATATTAGGATATTGAAAAGACTGTTTTATGAATTTGAATTCATTAAGAATTATAAGAGGAGTAGCAATGGAATGGGTATCAGTGGGCCAAAGATCTATAATTTTCAAAGAATAATGTAGGGGTGGGATGTGGTTGGTGAAGTAGATTATGTACCAAAGTACAGTGCAATTTAATACATGAAATTCAAAACCTGGGCCTGTAAAGAGTAGTAAAAGGGACCCCTCTGTACCCCTTGTGCACAGTGGTACAAAGAGCACTGGAGAGAAATGGCTACCGTTTCTGGCGGATTACAGGGGACTCAGTATCCTCAGTGAGCATAGACGGATTCCTTAGAAGATGAAGGATGAAAGACGTTTTAAAGAAGAATGTTAGTTTAGAAGGGATCTTACAAGATTTCATCTTGAATTCCAAAAGGTCTACTAAGAAGATTTCAGTAACCGGGGAGGAGTGGGAGCTTGAGTAAAGAAAAAATGAACAAAGTCATATGTGGATTAGAATTCAATGGATTAGCATTGACCTGAGAGTCTTGGTCATTTTCTGGTGACTGTTGTGGACAGAGATGAGAGCTTCATAACAAGTTCAGATGGCCTCTGGCACAAGATGATAGACAAGCTACGAATGAGAAAAGTGAGGAGTACAGGCATGTCTCCTCATTAATATATAGAACCAGGAATTCTCATGTGTCTCCTGAAGATGGAAGCATGGAGTTTGACCAAGAAGTGATTTTATACCAAGTCCTAATAAAAGATGGTTTACTCAGGTACAAAACTATCCTTTGTCAGTTGCTGAATGGTGGCCAGCAAAACAGTATTGTATTAAAAAAAAACGCTAAATTGATAAAACCCTTTCTGCTGTAGATTTAGTGTTATATTTTAAATCTATCCCATACAAATAGGCCACATGAGCCTATATTACATTGATAAACACAATTTGGTTCTCCTAAACATTAATGTGATTAGTAGACTGTATTAACATTTTTATAGTATTTCTTTGGAAATTGGCAGGAGATAAGTAAGGTATATATAAGATCTTGTACCAGAGTAACTAAAATAAGGGGCTTTCAGTTCAGGTCAGTGTGAGTAAATATTGGTAGTTATGGCTTGTTTAATGCAGAATATTACATTTAAAAATCCTAACAGGCTATTATTCTTTACCTAAACATAATGTCAATTATATATTGTGGATAATTAATAGTTAATAAAAGAAGGATGAAATCAAATCATTATGCACATAAATGTAAGGAAGGCAACATTTAAAAATACAGCACGATTTGGGACATTTTATTAGATTGGACAACTGAGAAGCACCATTTATAACTCTTTGGCTATAAAGATATTTTTTAAGAATCAGCATAAACAATACCCAAATAGTATACTGAAAACACTATTCAAAGGCACTCAAAAAGGTTCTAAATATATGAAATATTTGAGGCAAGGGTTTTTAAGTACAAGTGTTTTTCTAGGCTTCTGATCAAGACAAACTTCCCTGAAAGGGCTGTTCCTCCCAGGTGCTGAGGACAACTGTTAAGAACTAAGTATGTGAACTCATGTGAACTAAGTATGCTTTCTCCAATTCACCAAAAAGTGCTGTTTTTCTCAGAAAACAAAGTACACAACATTTTTTCAATTTGCTCCACATCTCTTAAAAGGTACAAATGGTGTTTTGGTTGTCAGACAAATAAAATCTGAATTTTGACCATATTGGTATTGCTGTTTGGAGAGAGTTGCTTGGGAAATTTAAATAATGGAAACTAAGAAGATGGTACTACAGAATTCCGTTACCAACATTTCTACTTGCACCATTTGTTAAAAATACTGTATTTTAAAAATCTGTGTAGGAAGTCAGTGTTCCATTTATTTTTTACATGGAAAATTGGCTTTATTATTATCAGTGATTAATACAGTATGTATCAGTTTGAAAACCTATGCTCTGAGTTAAAATTATGACTGACATACTTTAAAAGTCATAAATTGGAGGAAACTGATATGAAATCAAACATCTTTTATTATTTCCTTTATTGCTTCTTGCATTCAACAATTATTTATTGTCTCTTTTTGTTTCTGAATTTATACTATGCATTAGACAAACAAAGGTAGGTGCAATAAGTATGGTTTCTGTGTTAATGTACCTAGACAAGATAAAGAGAAACTAGAGAGAGTTACCATTCTGAGTGGTAGTAGGAATTATAAGGACAGCACAGTGTCTGGCACATAGAAAATCAAGGAATTTGTATTTAGCCGTTTAGAAGACTTCATAGATGAATGGTGGTTGAAGCTTCAGTTTAGAGGATAAAAGGAAATGACACTGGGAATATAGCAAGGAAATTGTTTCCATGCAGAGAATATCACTATATTTTATAATTATTTGACTGCAAACGACAGAAAGGCATGTTGAATATTATTTTGGGGAAGAAAGAATTTATTCCGTTATGAAATCCAAAAAAGGGTTAAACAACTAAACTTTAGAAAGTGCAGGAATGCAGTTGGGAGTAAGATGCAACCCAGGCACAATTCTTTCTTCTTCTCTGCATACATTGGTTTCATTTTATTTCACTGCAAACTCACTTTTATTTCAAATGTAAGCTAAAACCATAGCAGGGAGGCTTTTTTTCTGTTTATTTTACTTTTTAAAAAATGTAGTATTTGGCTGGGTGCCGTGGCTCACACCTATAATCCCAGCACTTTGGGAGGCCGAATGGTGCGGATCACCTGAAGTCAGGAGTTCAAGAGCAGCCTGCTTTACATGGCGAAACCCCATTTCTACTAAAAGTACAAAAATTAGCTGGGCGTTATGGCGGGTACCTGTAATCCTAGCTACTCAGGAGGCTGAGGCAGGAGAATCACTTGAACCTGGGAGGCAGAGGTTACAGGGAGCTGAGATCCACCACTGCACTCCAGCCTGGGGGACAAGAGTGAGACTCTGTCTCAAAAGAACAACAAAAAAGGTAATATTCTTTTGCAGGCCACCATTCAGCAGTAATAAAATTTGCACATATATGTGCACACACATACATATAAATGTGATGTGTACATATATTTACATATTTGTATGCATGTGTATATGCCTGTCTTTCATATAATCTATTTATCTTTCTAACTATCAAATTGATTTCTATATAACTAGATAGCTAGGTTGGGGATGTAGTACTGAATTCTGTAGGAAATAGGTCTTCATCATAGGAAGTCAGTATGCCTCATAGCATATTGCACTGAGTATTTGGATGAGACTACTCCTCTGGCTACCTATACCACTGGCATTTTGCCCTCATTCTGCCTGGAGATAGTTGGGAAATGAATTTGGAGGGGAACCAAATCAGGTAAGAATCATGTTTTCTGGGTCCCTGGCTGAGTATAGTTTAGTAGTCAGTGTCTAAAGTATTCCACTATTTTAAAAAGACACTTATGCATAAAGTTAACATAAATTCTACATTAAAAATGTTTACTTTTAATGTATTTATACAGAAAATATACAGAAAGTTAAAATATACAGAAAGTTATTGTTAACTTTAAGCAGCTTTAGTTCATAACTTCAGAATATTGGAATTCAGGTTCAGGTTAAAGTTTTCTTCTCAGAAGCCTTTACCACATATGTTCTGAGATTTGGGTATGAGGGTAATGAACAAGAGCTATAAATTAAACCAGATGTCATGTAGCTTCTGTCCTCTTTCAAGTGGCTATTTCCTAGGTTCTTTTAGACAATAAAATAAAATATTCATATGGAACATAGAAGTCAGAACTGTGTTGCTAAATGTAGATTTGAAGTAACAAATTAAAAACATATAACATCAAACTTTTGCTTTAAACAAACAAACAAAAATGCTAATGATGGAAAGGAACCCTGATTTTTTGAACTTCACATATTGCACTCTTATGTTTTGTTAGTATTATTTTCTCAAGGTCTCAGATGTTTTGAAGAATTTCCTCAATCTGAAAAAAAGTTATATAAGTTAATAACATTTGTATAGGATTTTATATACATTATTTTATATAAACTCTTGGATAAGAAAGAAAGCTCAAATTTAGTATCAAGTCTGTTCTTTATTTTGAACCATATATCCTAAAGATATGTAGCTAGAAGTATATATGAGTGGGGGTATTAAATAAAATTAGTTTGAAATTAGACAAGTCATAAAATATGGAGAACACATTTTTGAACCCAAAATTGAGGCATTATTCTGCCAAAGTAAGCATATTTTACAACTTGCAGTTTTATTTATGAAGAAGGCTTTAAAGGAACAAAAGTTATATTTTGATTTAATAACTGTATTTGTTGAAAAATAATAGTTATCTAAAGTATACCTCAAGAAATTCTAAGCAGCAGAAACATGAATCTTTTCCTAAATCCAAATAAGCTCCAGGTATTCAAATATTTTTAGAACAGGTATATTGTCTTAGTAACAAAAATGGACCTGAAGAAAGGCAGGCATTTATAACATTAGGGAGTGAGGGATAGGTGGGAAAGTACTTAAGACAAAAGGGAGAATATTGCCATATTAGCAGCCAAAGAATAAAAGGCCCTATCAGGGAAAGTAATATTTTTTCCAGAAAAAATGAACCATTCTACACTTAATTCTATGATAAACAACATATGCTATTGGTTTGTGATTATGACTCTCATGTGATTAAGAAGTTGATACCTCCTCATGATGTATATAAACTGATCCTTATCCCTAACGTTACTCCTTACTATGCACTTTAGATAATAAAATGAAGCTATAAAACATTCATATGTACTGGATATCCAATACTCATCTGAAATTATACAATCTCCTTCTGTTGCCCAATTCTTAAAAACACACAATGTTAATTCTGTCAAATTATAATCATTTCTAGTGAAAGAACTTACAAAATTTAAAGCCCCTTTAGATAGAAAGTGATTTCCTGCAAGAAGAAAATATAGGTGACTTATGCCTGTAATCACAGCACTTTGGGAGGCTGGGGAGGGCAGATCACAAGGTCAGGAGTTCTAAGGCAGCCCGGCCAACATGGTGAAGCCCCATCTCTAATAAAAATACAAAATTGAAAAATTTTATAAAAATACAAAAATTAGTGTGGTGATGGGTGCCTGTAATCCCAGCTAATTGGGTGGCTGAGGTAAGAGAATCACTTGAACCTGGGAGGCAGATGTTGCAGTGAGCCAAGATTGCGCCACTCCACTCCAGCCTGGGCGACCGAGCAAGATTCTGTCTCAAAAACAAACAAACAAACAAACAAACTAGAAGAGAATATAGCCCAATGGGCACAGAAGTAGAATTTAATCAAAATGTAGGCTTAATGTAGGTCACTAGTTTCTCTACTGTTCTGCGGTTTCCAATCCCCTAAAAGTTTTAGCGTATAGTTTAGTGGGGACACTGTGGACCTCTGAGCTTCTTTTTAACTAACAATCTTCATTAGAGATTAATGGATATATAATGTATAAAATGGATATATTTTTAATAACATAGCCTTGTAGCCTACAAATTCATGAGTGTCTCCCCACTATGAGTCCCACAGCCTGATATTCTTACCTTTTTGTGTTTCTCTCTCTTTGGGTGTGGCTTGCTTCTATTGTGTGACTTGCTTATAAATAAGGGGTTATGGCAAAATTGGCAGGCTGCATGTGAATCACATATAGGGGATTACAGGACGTATAAGATTCTACCACCTATCTTTCTGGAGTTACTCACTTCTTAGCTGGCTTTGAAGAAGTAAGAGGCTTTGTTAGGGGCTTCCTATGTTGGGCTGCCATATGACAAGGAGCTACAGACAGCCTTAAGGATGTGAGGACAGCCTCTGGCTGACAGGCAGGAAGAAACTGAAGCCCTCAAGTGATAAAGCCACAAGGAGCTGAACTGTGCCAACAAAACCATATTCTGCCTCAGTTGAGCCTCAGATGAGACTGCAGATCCAGCTGACTCCTAATCACAAAAACAATGAAATAATGAATACACTTTGTTTTAAGCTCCAGGCTTACAGTAATTTGTTACACAGCAATAGATAATACAGGCCTATTCTTGAGTGTTATATGAGAGAAAATAAATTTAGACAGTAACTGTGCCTAGTTAGCGGAAATATGGTATAGTCATAGTCCAAATTACTCTTCTACCTGCTCTGCATCCTCACGGCATTGTTCAGATGTCCCCAGACTTGTACAGCAGGCTGATTGGAGCTTGGAGGTCTTTCACAATGTGGACATGGAAATGGAAAGACTGCAAGGTCAGAATCTGAAAGGGTTATATTGGTAGTTCAAACCGGCTACGCTAAATTTGTCTGTGCATTTTTATATTTGTGAGTCTAATGCTGTGGATCCCTCCTGAGATACTTTTAAGGAGGAGAGAGAGAGAGAGTTTTGACAGAATATTTAAAGGGATAAATGGAGAAAATACAACAATGTCATATTTATGCCCCAACTTTCTAAGACTGTGCAACAAACCAGTTATTCTTGCTATGGCAATAGCATCATAGATTGTAAGGCAGAGACTGGTGCTCTCACCTCTGCTACGTACAATAATCATACTTCTGATAAAGTTATTTCGTCAAATATTGAATTCTTCCCATATACCAGCCATTAATCTGGTCATTTCACACCTGCTATACTGTGTGTTTCTCATAATAATTTCATGCATTATTATTGTTGGACTCATTTTGTGAAAGAGGCAAAAAATTCAATTAGCTTACCAAGGCCATATAAGGAAGACTCATTTTCAGATTTATTGGAAGCCAAAATCCTTGTTATTTATATTATTTTACACTATCACTATAAGAGGCAGTTTTCTATCTTTTCAAATTACAATGATTGTGAGATGGAGAAAATACATGAAAACCTGTTTTGCACATAATATGTGCTAAGAAATTGGCAGCTTGTTTATCATTGACCTCCTATTCTCACCCATATCGTAACTGTATCCAGTAAAATTACAGTGCAGTGAATATCGAGGGCGTTCTTCAGAGTGAAGAGAAATCAGAAAATAACAGCATTCTATTTTACAGAGGCATAATGGTTAAATCTGAGTATCTCTACATCTTGGCTGTTTTTTGAAAAAATTTGTTTTTTAGTACTAATGAACTTAGTTTTTCTCTAAGCCTGTTGAATTACAGTTGAACAACAGAGATAAAGTGAGCTCCAAAAACAGAAACCGAGGCAAATGGTCCAAATCTCCAAACCTTACAAATGGTTCGGGGATTTTCTTCCTTCAGATTTCAGCTTTGTAGCCTCTTTTGTGTAGCAGGGGACTCTAGAGGCTTCATCCCTTCTATATACCTTAAAACAAAATTGTCCACAGTATTCAATTTCCTGGGCCAGGGAAAGTTCAAAAATAACCCTGGAATCTGATACAGGTTTGTCAAGCAAAAAAACAAATAAAACAACATATGAACATATAAACAACATATAAAATTTACCATTATCACTATAATTGCACAAATGAAGGAACATTTTACCTTTTGAAAGTAGGAAAAAACAGAAAAGAGTCTTAATAAATGTGGTTTTATGAAAAGCACATCCTATTTTCTTTCTTTTTTGTCCTTTTATTTTTCCTCTTGCATTTTGCAGCCAACTTCTGAAGACTTTGACATTGATGGATGCAAGTCCTCAGACTGGTTTGGGAACCACAGACCCACAGGACTCCTGAGCCCACCCTGAAGTGGAGAGTGAGGTTAGAGTTTCCAGTGACTGCACTGACGGTGTGCATTGCCTGTGCTGTGCACTGTAAAAGGTTTGGTTACTCAGCTCCTTGCCAACCACACTGTGGTGAAAGGCTTCAAGTGGACGCCATGTTGTGGTTTGCTGTTTTACAACCCCCAGAGTCCTGTGTGGTCCAAACTGGCATTCTCCAGTGGCCCCCAAAGGCCAGAAAATAGCCCAGTTCCAATGTTACATTATTTATTTATGTAGTTATCCTTCCTCTTCTTCGTGAGGCATAGGCCGGAGTAGCCACTGATACTGTTTGTATAACACGGTGTCCTTTGGGATCTGAGGGACTGAGTCAAATGAATACCAACCGTGAAGGAAAACTGAAATCAGGAAGGGATCACGTTTATGGTTTTCCACTGTTCTCCCCAACTGTGTTTTCACCTCTCTTTCAGTCCCAGTATCCCTGATTTCTCACGGTTCTGAGACAGAACAACTGTCAGGAACACCAGCATATGAAACATCACAGCCTTTTGAGACCTCAAGGCCAACCTCATCAACATACACAAGAAGTATCTGGGCCTTGAAAGACACATATTTTGCAGAAGTCACACAGCAAGTTAGTGGCAGAGACCCCATAGGACTAGAACACCCATTCTCTTCATGGAGAGAGAAAATGCTTCCCTTTATTTAGCTGAAGCAAAGTTCAACGTGTTCAAAAGGAGCTTTGCAAGTAAGAGAGGAGAGAAAAAAAACCAGTAACTACTCAAATATAGACATAAATGAGTCTGTAGAAACTCATTTATTTGGACATTGAAGGGCAGCAGTGCTCTGCTTAAAATAATATGGAGTTTGGACATAGGACTTAATCCCCTCTCCGCCATTTATAAGTAGTGGGATTCAGGGCAAAGTAATAAATTTGTGTCTTCACATAATAAAATGTAAAATGAGGATGAGAAAACCGATCTTTTTCTTCTAAGACTGTAGTAAGGATGAAGTAGCACAGTGTATACAAAACATTAGCTAAGGGCCTACCCATAATAAATGCTATCATAAAAACATTATAATGGAAGATGGCTGCTACTCATGTTGCTTTTGCTAATGCAATTAATATCTACTTTATCAGCTCAGCACTTGAAGTTCATGGTCTTGCATGTTCCTTTAAATGGCTTTCAAGACACCTTCAAAAACTCTGTTTTCAGCTTTAGGACATTATGCTTTATCTAATTATTTACCATGTCCCCCATAGCCTGTGGGCAGGCTGGTTGGAATTATATCCTCCCTCATCGGCCAAATACAGAAATTTACTCAATGATGAATGTTTCACTCAGGGAGAAACAAACATCTGTATTCTTCCAATACGCATCAAACTACTGTAAGGAAAGTGGTTAAGTTATTGAGTGTCTCCTTTTTGTGAGAAATAAAGGAGAATTCTCTACATACCAAGGATCTTCAATCCTGGGACTTCTTGAGAATCAGCTGTATGAACAAAATACAGGTTTGCAGAGGCTAATTTAAATCACAGTGTTCCTGAAGTATCATACCCTATTCATATTCCTGTAAAAGCTAATCATCATAAGACAGACTAAATATCAACTTCTAATTTAGTTGTCTAGCAACATATTTGAGTCTACTGTATTTAGAAGCCTGTTATCCAGGCTTCTGGTATTTTAGGATGCCAGCTCCAAGCTCCCAAGGCAGGGCTGAGACTGATCCTGGATGTTACAACCTGGCATCTGAGGCACTTTAGATTTGAGAATGGGGGGACAGAAGTTTGAGGAGCAGCACTTTTAAGTGCCTCTAAGCCCAGCATTCCTTCCTGGTGATCCTTGCTCTTTAATTACACTCTAGGGCTTATTAGTCTGTTTCAATTTCTTGTGGCTTGTGTCAGGACTTTTCTTCTCCCTTACCTATAATTTGTAAATATAATTAGGTTTTTCCAAATGCTTGCTTAATCTTATTTATTTATTTATTTAGTAAGAGACAGGGTCTCCTTATGTTGCCTAGCCTGGAGGAGAGTGCCTATTTACAGGTGCAATCCTGCAACTGATTAGCACTGAAGTTTTGACCTGCTCTGTTTTAGACCTTGGCTAGCTCAGCCCTCTTTAGGTAAACTAGTGGTCTCCTGGCTCCCAGGAGTTCATCATATTGATAACCAAACTTTGTGCAGATACCCACTTGACATAACACATTGCAGCGGTACACCTACGCTTAAGCAATCCTCCTGCCTCAGCCCCATAAGTAGCTGAGACCATAGGTGAGTACAACCATACCTGACAGCACTTGCTTATTCTTAAAGGTAACATAAAAATACTAGATTTTTGGAAGGTTGGCCAATAAGTAATGATGAAAAAATAAATCCGTTCGTAAAAGTTACTTTATTGCCACTGTCTCTGCCTTCCATTCCCACCACTGACCCACTCCCTCTGGGATCTGTTAATTCCCCAGGCAATAGTCACATGTATTTCATAATAGACAGGGGCTGGATACACTACAGACAGGAAAAGATTCATCTAGATTTTTGTAGGGAAATTAGACCAGGCTGTTGTAAGAGCTGCCTATGGCTTCTCTGGAGTAAAGGCCATTTTGAAAATGGGGGTGGGATAGGATCAAGACTTGAGGTATTTTTGGACTTGAGAGATTATGCAGATAGGTCACTGACAGCTGAGGGAACATCTCTGGATAGGAACAGGAGACAGCACAGGTCTGAATAAGGGAGGGAAAGTCTAAAAGGTAACTGTGGAGACAAAAGAATTTCATATTCACTGGGGCACCTGGGTATAAATAGCTCTTCCTAGGTGGTAAACATATGTTAGCATGTTAGAAAATATATTTCCAGTGTATGTGTACGTGTGTGTTTGCATGTGTTTGGTGGTGTGTAGTGTCTTTAGGGAATGAGAGATAAGAGGAAGATTGTTAGAATATCAAAGACACCAAAACTACCAGTTTTTGCCACCTTTGCCATTGAGAGAAATAACTTTTTTTATATTTGTAGAGTGAAAATATTAGCCAATATCTAGATACTGAGCGCTATCATTTGCTGAAAGAATTTTTAAAAGTGAAAAAAACAATAACCACCATTTGGTTGTAAGCCATAATGATTTCATATTTCTAAATATAAATAAAGATGCTTCTTAAAGTTCACTTTATGATTGGGGAAAACTAAGTCAGAACTTTTGTATATAAATTTCCTTAAAGGTTTACTACCAATTTCTTATTGAAGTTAACCATGATTCTCCTTAGAATTTCCTGTGAGACAAGGCAAGTCTTAAACTATAAAATATATTAGCTAAAATAATTTAAAAATCATGGAAATCTCAGGTTAGAGCTGGTTAAAAAAAGGTAGACTAATTACTAGAAATCTAATTTCTAGGATAGATTTAAAATAATAGTTACTAGAATTTTAATATAAAAAAAGGAAACAAATGGAGAATGGTTACTGCAATCTCTTTTCTATTATAGCATTCAATTCTGGTACTCACAGTGTGGTTTTGTAGTCATCATATTTCTTTACTGATAATACTGCTTCATAAAGTATTGGATTGTGCAAAGGAGAAATAATGTAGCATCTTGTGAAATGGCTAGGGGTGTTATTCGCAGACAAATCACAAAATAAAGAGAGCTAATTTCCTATCCTTACTTCTAGAACGTCTCTCACAGTGTGTCTAAAAATGTGAATTTTGTCTTTATGTTACAACGAACTTGAAAACAAAATAAAGGAGAAAAGTCTTACAATAATGTAAGTGTGAGGGCAGAAATTCTAAGGCACACGTGAATATTCTTTGTGGAGCGCTAAGTGAGGGTTTAACCCAGAATTGATGTAGGAGTCATATATTTACCATTACATATGAGGAAATGTTTTTCAGTAAAGGCTATCTATTTAATCTCATAGGAGACCTGCTTTCATTTTGGGTAAAGGACAATTCGCTATTTATGTGCAAGAAAAGTCATGACCATAGCCTCCATGAGACCCCAAAAGGATCAGTTCTTGGGAGCAAAGGAATTTGGTATTTACATAAGAGAACTTGTACATTTTAATCGAAAAGAGATTTAAACTATGCCTAGCGAATAAGAAAATGTGATAAATCTTAGAGCTAAAGTGTAGACAGGTAATATGAGGGATGTTGTCAGAGATTATTGTTATGGTACTTGTGAACTTGATCCCAGAGCCATAGAGCACTGAGCCCAGTAAAAAATATAGGCAAAGAAACCAATTTAATGTACAACGAAGGCCTTTTCTGAGTGTTTCCATATGCAAAGTGCTTGATGTACATCTTCTCCTTTAAGAGAAGAGCACATTTTACACAATACTTTAGAGCTCGCTGATCTTTCTTCAAGAAGCAGCCAACATTTAAAATGCATAGTTTGCCCCTGTGCAGAGAATCCCACACCAAAGAAACCATTTCCTCAATGCCATGTATCAGTGGATAACTGAGGAATACAGTGATGCATTGATGCAAAAGTAGCGTGGATTGACTGAAGCAGTCAATCCACAACCAATGGAAGGAATAATTGGGGGCGTATTAGTGAACAAACTAGCATCAGGCAACAAGTGCGGGACCCAGGAGGCAAAAGTGGCAACTCTAGGGTGAATTAAATACAGACTCACAGTACAGAGGGTGTTGCCCAGGGATGAACAGAGGAATTGCCCTGAGGCCTAAGTGAAAGTTTGCTTCAAATAAGTGGCTCTAAGCCCTCAATGCTCATTAGTATCACCTGGGGAGCTTTAACATCAACAGTGCCCCTAAGGCATCACCAGAGACGAATTAAACCCAAATTTTCTGAGGGCAGGACCCAAGCAGCAGTCTATTTTAAAAGTCTCCAGATAGTTATAAGATGCAACTAGAGTTGCGACACATTGCCTTAAAGCTGCTGACCCTACAGAAGAGGCCAAGGAGAGAGAACATTGCTAGAAACGCTGGGGGGAGTTCCTGGCCTTTGGAGCCAAAAGATTTTTGCAATCAGATTTTGACTAGAGATATGACTTCATATGCTTAATTGTGTAATGTTATCTCTTTTTTTCCTGATGCTTATTCTTCTGCTTACTGGATTAGCAAGACATTTCTGAAATGCTGTAGGCTTCTGTTAGGATTTAAGAGAAGACGGGTCTAACAGAAATCAAGGACAGAAAAGTGCTCCAGTTGGAGTGGATTTGTGATGTCAGCCTCTGCCTTGTTCTAAGATTGCCTGAAATGACTGGATTTTCTGTTAAAATGAGTTTTATGGAATTGAGGTATGATAGAAGGCTAGAAAATGACACTAGAACATGTTTCTTGTTCTGTTTCTCTTCATATTTCTATATTTCCGTAACTTTTCACTACTCCTAAAGAGAGTAGCTATTGTGTACAAAGAAGCTGCTATTCTTAGATATTACGTAGTTTTACAGACATAATTTATAATATTCATAATAGCCCTGCTAAATAAATACTGCTATCCTTTTTATGGCATCAAAAACCAAGGCTTAGTGAAATTATGGTAGTATTATTTTTAAATGTCAAACGTGTTTAGAGTGTGAGTAAGAAGTAAAACTCAGTTTTGCTTGAATTCAATGCCAGTTATTTCAGTAGATTCAAATTAGTGTGAAATAATTTCTCTGATGCCTAATATTTATTTGACTTAAGTAAATAATCTCTTGTGTCTTACTTATTAGGAAGAGAGTGATGAATTAAGATTGTAGTAGTAAGAGACTATCTAAAACCAATGGGAAGAATGTTTGGTTAATTATCTTTTTAATGTATTTCTCTTTTTGATTTTTTTCTGCAGTTTTATATGACATGCCTGGGTGTAGTTAGTTGACGTTTCTTCTCCTTGTTGTTCTGTGAGCAAACTGGATCTGTGATTTGGTGTCTGACATTAATTCAGGGGAAATTCTCAGTCCTTATTTCTTCAAATATTACTTCTGTTCCTTTCCCTTTTTCTTCTCATGGTATTGATATTACATGTATGTTACACCTTTTGTAGTTGTCCCAGAGTTCTGGAATATTCTATTCTGGGTTTTTGTTTTTGATTTTTGTTCTTTTAGTCTTTTTGTTTTCTTGGATTTTCATTTTTGAAAGTTTTTATTGACATATCCTTAAGCACAGAGATCATTTCCTCAGCTGTGATGAGTCCATCGAAAGCACTCGTTATTTCTGTTACAGCATTGCTGTGTCACGTGTGGTAGTATTGTTGCTTTTTTTTTTTTAATCTTTAGCATATCTTCTTAATTCTTTCTTAGAACTTCCATCTCTTTGCTTACATTATCCATCTATTCTGGCCTGTTGTCTCTTTCCATGAGAGCTCTTAACATATGAAAGTTGTTTTAAACTCATGGAATAATAATTCCAACATCCTTGATATATCTGGGTCTAGTACTCATGCTTGCTATGCTATGTCATTTAAAAAACGGTTTTTTTTTTTTTTTTTTTTTGGTTTTTGTGGTTTTTTGCCTTTTAGTATTCCTTGCAATTTTTCTTTTTCTTTTTCTTTTTTTGAAAAAGAGACATAATATGCTTGGTTAAAGGAACCAAGTAAAAGGAATGTAGTAAATAGGACTTTAGTAATGTAGTCGTAACATGTGGAGAGAGGGAAAATGTTCTCTAGTCTCATGATTAGGTTTCAGTCTTTTAGTCAGCTTGAGCCCTTGGGCTGTGAACTTCACAAGCAGTGTTTAGTTCTTTCTTTGCTTTCTTCCCCCCACACTCTTAGGTGGTACGGAATAACTAGAGAGGGCTAGTGTTGGATATTTATTTTTCCACAGGCTAATTAGGCTCTGGAAACCCCAGTAGTTAAAGCTCTGGTAAAATACTGTTTCCTGAGGGCAGTCTTTGTTAAGAAACCATTGAAATATACCAGGGTACTCTGTGAGACCTGGTAGAGCTCCCAGAGGTAAAACTCACAGAAGTGTAGGGGACCTCTCATAACTGGGTCCCCCTGGAGTTTTAACTCTTGGATTTGTCCACAGAGAGTCTACAATAAACGGTCAATCACTAGTTTAGATTTTTCCTATCCACCCAGGTAGTTGTTCATGCAGGGGTTTCTCCTCACGTAAGTTGTGGTTCTCTCTATCTACCTGTTTCTGCAGCTTTAGGAGCAGTAGTCTGGCCTACAACCTCACTTATTTGATGAATCTAAGAAGAGGTGTTGATTTTTCCATTTGTTTGGCTTTTTACTTGTTGTTAGCATGGGGTGGTGACTTCTAAGCTCTTTACATGCTAAACCAGAAACTGGAATTCTCTGTAGTGTATTGTTCTTTCTTCTTTTCAGCAAAAAATGCAAACTAAAGTATAATAGTTTAACTTAAAAGATATAGAAACAAGCTCTTATTTCCTGCTGGGGTTGAGAGAAATTGTTATTAATTTGTGTTACCTCCACTGTCTCTGCTCATTCTTGCTTCCCGGCATAATAAACCTCATAACCTACAAGTTACAAGTGATCTCACTTATCTTATTTCAGCTCAACATTCCAGCTTAGCAAATAAGTTCTGGGATGGTTAATACTGAGTGTCAACTTGATTGGATTGAAGGATGCAATATCGATCCTGGGTATGTCTGTGAGGGTGTTGCCAAAGGAGATTAACCTTTGAGTCAGTGGGCTGGGGAAGGCAGACCCACCTTTAATTGGGTGGGCACCAACTAATCAGCCACTAGCAAATATAAAGCAGGCAGAAAAACGTGAAGTGATGAGATGGGCCTAGCCTCCCAGCTTACATCTTTCTCCCATGCTGGATGTTTCCTGCCCTCAAACATCAAACTCCAAGTTCTTCAGTTTTGGGGAGTAGTACTGGCTCTCCTTAATCCTCAGCTTGCAGATCACCTATTGCAGGACCTTGTGATCATGTAAGTTAATACTTAATAAACCCCCATATATCCTATTACTTCTGTCCCTCTAAGTGAACCCTGACAAATACAAGTTCGTATTTTAAAGTCTATTAATTACATTAGATCTGAGAATATTTGTTAAGCAATTTCTGTGTGCCAGGCACTGGACAGAGAAAGAAGATAGTCTCAGTTATAAGCCCATATTGGTATTAAAGCTTTGTCTCTGGCTATTCAGTGCCCATGTCACTTCTTATTGATTACTGAGTCTATTGACTTAAATTGTTTGTCCTGCCTGTTGACACTTATGACTTCTAGTTCTTAAGCATTCTATTAATTACTGATTAATAGTCCCAGCTTGTTTGCACCAAGCTAGGGTATTTGTTATCTATGTCTTTAACTTTGTTTTTTTTAATTGTACTTTAGGTTCTGGGGTACATGTGCAGATCATGCAGGCTTGTTACATAGGTACATACATGGTCAGGTGGTTTGCTGCCTCCATCCCCCCATCACTTATACCTAGTATTTCTCCAACATTATCCTTCCCCACCCTCCCCCCAACTATCCCTTTCCAAACCCCCGCAACAGACCCCAGTGTGTGATGCTCCCCTCTCTCTATCCACGTCTTTTCATTGTTCAGCACTCGCCTATGAGTCAGAACACGTGGTGTTTGATTTTCTGTTCTTATGTCAGTTTGCTGAGAATGATGGTTTCCAGGTTCATCTATGTCCCTACAAAGGACATGAACTCATCATTTTTTTATGGCTGCATAGTACTACATGGTGTATATGTGCCACATTTTCCTTGTCCAATCTATCATCGATGGGCATTTGGGTTGGCTCCAGGTCTTTGCTGTTGTAAACAGTCCTTTCTTACATACTTACTGAAATGTCTCACAACTGTTCATGAAAGTTGTTTTTCCTTTCTGGAATAAATAAGAAAATTTGTTCAACTACAGGTGTGATCCTAGAGGACTTTTCCTGCAGTATATAGGCAAGATATATATATATATATATATATATATATATATAGAGAGAGAGAGAGAGAGAGAGAGAGAGAGAGAGATACATTTTTAAAACAGGTAGATTTTCTTTTGCAATTTATCTTTATCTTATAATTAGAAGTCCAAAAAGTAACAAATTCTGTTGACCAAACTCTATAAAGAATAGCAAGGGCTTTCTTGTACCTACTCTCTTTCATTCATGGCAATGCTAGTTTTATATTACCAATGGTGAGTATGTTTGGAGTACACTAATGTAGTCTATGGATGTGTCCTTGTCATGGAAAAAACAAAACTAAACTAAACTAAAAAATGGCACCGAGGAGGAGCAGGAGCTACAGTTGTAACTCAAAAGTGAACACATGTTCAATCCTAAAATTGTAGTAAAGGCACTAAAGGCAGCCAAATATCAAGGCCATTGGGCAAGAGAGTAAAGTGTGGTGGATGAGGTTTGATGTGGGTTTTGCATTTACTTCATTTGTTCACGCTGAGAGAGAATTTACAAAGAGAGGTTGTATATCTGTATGCCTGGTGATATGGTGCTCAGTAAGTGCTACTGAGATAAGTACTACTGCTCAGGAATATTAGGATGATGGTCTAAAATCCTACTGTGTAATATAGATCTCTATTGTAGAAGTCAGATATTCCTAAATTCTTACTATTCATCAGTCCCATAGAAAAGATTCTATGTAATATAAAATGTAGACAATAGGCTACTAGTGCTGATTAAGTGCAGTTGATAACTCATGTTTAAGAATGTGTCCTAAATATTAACAAATTTATATTTATCAGTAACATCAAATGTTAATACAGTATATTATATATAGTTTTAAGAAAGTATGTAATACCTCAAATTCAGCTATTTTAAAGAAAAAGATAAAGAATCAATAAATATGGAAAATATACAGTGGCTTGAGCAAGATAGTCATTTATTTAGTGACATACCAAAGGCAGGGGTTTATGAATGGTATACTCTGGTTGGAAGTAGTTTCCTCACTAACATTGTTTAGAAATGCAATACCTGGTAACTTTCTTTTAAAAGGCAGATTGGATTTTAGTTGATTTTATTGTTTAGACATTCAATACAAAATATGTACTTCATTTGTGCTTACACTGAGCAGATTAAACCCATTGCTTACCCCCTCAGCACCTCACTGTCCATCTGTTTTATGGAGAAGAGCCAAGGGAAATAGTCCAAGGTGGTGGGAAATTATGGCCCAATTGAGGCACCAAGTTTATTCCTATATAGTTGCATCTTCATCCCTTAGGGTGTTGTCTTTATCTGCACAATAAAAACCTGCTCTTATATACATTGCAAGTGGGAATCTAAAATGGTACAAGCACTTTGGAAATCGTTATAAGAGTTTTTATAATAGTTAAACATACTCTTCCCATAGCCCAACAATTCTATGCATTTATTTGAGAAAAGTAGAAACATACATTTATACAAAAAATTAACAATAATGTAGTATAGTAGCTCTTCTTATAGCCATAAACTAGACACAACCCACTTTCCCATTAATAGTGGAATAAATAAAAACATTCACACAAAGGAATAAAAAAAGAACCTATTGTACATAAAACAACATGGGTGAATAAGTGGAATAAAGAAATTTTAGAAATAATGAAAATGTTCCACATCTTGACTGAGTGATCATTAGATGGGTGTATACATTTTGTCAGAGTGCTACACTTAAAATTTATACATTTACACAATGTAAAATACACCTCAAAAACCAATGCTAGATCATAGGCACATTACTGTTCTATCTTATGTAAACTAAAAAGAATGTAGGCAAGACCAAGCAATTTTAAAATTTTCATTTATATTTAATTACGTAAAGTCATAAGGATCCACTTAGATACAAGGAAGTGTGGGAAGAGTTTTCTCTAGCTGGTGAACGTATGTCCAGAGTAAACTTTATTTTGGAAAAAAGCAATGAAAATTTTAGCCAGCTACAAAATCTAGCAACTATACATTTATGTGCATAGATTTATAAAATCCTCTGTAGACTTTTTTCTTGTTAAAATAAGGTCAATTTGTTCTAAGAGACCAATAGAGAGATTCATTCTATCCTAAATAATATTTTGTGTACTAATGACAACATTTTATGTTGATCTATTTAAAACAAAGAAATTTCTAAATGCCTCACAAGTTAAACACTATGCTCTAGAGATCTTGTTGAAATAACATCTATTTAAGTTTTATCTTGTTTCAACAACTTTAGTTACTATTGTTTTGATAGATATATCTACCTTTCTTTACTATATGGTGCCAGAATTCTGATATTTGCTACTTTTCAAAAGACTGTGAAAATAATATTTAGAGTGATTTTAGTTTACCTATGTTCAGGTAAACTTTAAAGTTATTTAAAGAATACAGTTAATTAAGCAATTTTAAATAACTTTAAAGTTTCATCTTGAAAACTGGGAAGCTGAATATTTATACTTGCGTGTAGCTTTTCTTTTGCACAGTAGGAATTATTTCACAAAACTAGCCTCTACTGTTTTCATATTTCGAGAAAATATAAAGGAAAAAGAGAATCAGAAAGTTTTGATAATTATGACTTTTATTTTTATACTTTGATAATTATGACTTTTATTATGAAGTGTATTCTTCAGATAACCTCATTTTTATTTCATAACAATCAATGTCCATCCCTTTGTCACTCTTTGGGTTGGCTGATTGAAAGTTTCATCTTCTGTGAGCTGTCACTACTTGTTAGTCTTCTTTCCATTCCCCAGTGCCTTGCAGTCTGCCTTCTGTTTCGGTCATTCTAAATAAACTACTTCCTTTAAATTGCCTGGGAAAACTGTTTTAAATCTAAAGCATGCTTTTTAGTAGTTTTTCTTAATTGCTTGGTAGCATTTAACAGTTTTAAAAGAAATATCTTTTCAGCTTCTTTTACTAGCACTCTTCTTCTCCTCCTAGCCATTATAATCTTTCTACAGATCCTTTCTTTGGCCCTCCCTTCAGTTTTTAAGCATTGTAATTCTTCAGGTTTTTTATTCTTGGCTCATAGTCTTTTTTTTTTCTTTCTGAGGGAGTCTCAGTCGGTCAGGCTGGAGTGCAGTGGTGCAATCTCAGTTTACTGCAACCTCTGCCTCCCGGGTTCAAATGATTCTCCTGCCTCAGCCTCCCAAGTAGCTGAAACTACAGGTGTGTGCCACCACACCCAGCTGATTTTCACATTTTTAGTAGAGATGGGGTTTCACCATATTGGCCAGGATAGTCTTAATCTCCTGACCTTGTGATCCACCTGCCTGGGCCTCCCAAAATGTTGGGATTGCAGGCCCGAGCCACTCCACCAGGCCCCATAGATTTCTCTTATCCTCCACATGCCCCTGACTTTCTTTCTGGTTTAAATGTGGTTGACTCCACATCATCATCCTTGACCTTTCCTGAGCACCGGTTCTTGATCACCTAATGCAGATGTTTCAAAGTACCCCAAGCTAATCTTGAATCTAAACTAGTTTTCTTCATGTATTTGTTATCTATACTAATTATGTAATTTTCTCTTAAGTGTATCAACTAAAAATCTTGAAATATCAACCCTTATTTAACGTCTAATCAATATCTAAAAACTACTGTTTTTTTTTTTTTTAGCTGCTCAGTGTTCTCATTGCCTCTGGGCCATTTGAAGTCCTATTATTTTGTTTAGATTATGGCAACAACATCTTAACTTTGTTTCTATACTCTCCAATTTATTCCTCAAACTATTAGAGCTATCTTTCTAAAATACAAGTATAACCAATCACAATCCTTTGAGATGTTACTGCGAGATCATACACTTTAGGAAAATATACACATGTAGTCATATTTATTTGATTAAGATTATTAATAGAAATAGGTCAAAAATATGATTCTTGTGGCATTAAACTCCTGTATCTATTTTACTGGCAACATTTGAGCATATTTCATTTTGAATCGAAGACTGCATCGTCAACCATGAAGCCATTGACAGGCAATGTGCCTCTTGACCCCCATGCAAGAGTGCTTCTGATCTCTGCAGCCTGACAGATAAGGGAGAAAGAAAAGATCAACATCAAAACTTCTGAACTGTATTTATTGGATTTATAAAGCATTCAGCGTCAGTAAACCTGAGCTTGAGCAATGGGTAAGCAAGTTTCTCTTTTTGAAGACGATAGCAAAACTCAGAGACTAAGTCAGAAGGGAGTTTGAGACCAACCAGAAGTTATTTGTTAAGTATCTTATATGGTATGTGTGTGTGTGTGTGTGTGTGTGTGTGCGTGTATGCATGTGTATGTGTGTTACAAATTATATATTGTCTAGTAATCATATCTAAGAACATATAATCTGGCATCTGGCACATGGTGGGATCTCAGGAAGTACTTACAGATCAGAATCTGAATAAGAAAATGAAAAATGGTGATCTTCTGTTTTTATTTTATTTCATGCAGCCATGCAGAAAATGGATCTGGGCAACTCATTTCAGAAAAGAATTCCAGCTCTGGGAAAGTCTTTAGTCATTAGGCTATCATTGTCTTCAGAAGCCTGTGAAAATAAGCCTGAAACCACTGTATGCTGGCAAGTAACGTCTCCCTAATAGGACACTGAAGATGATATGCATAAAATTACAAACTAATGTGTAGGGTCAGTTAAATGCTATAAATTTAACATCAGCTAAACATCAAGTGTTAAACAGCTCTGATAGACAGATTTACATGCAGAAAAAAACATTTTATCAGGCTAGAGAACTGTGTTTTTCTACATATGCTATCACTTTCTAGGTTGGTAATGATAGGCAAGTCTTGTTTCTTTACCACATCTCACTTTTCACATCGTGAAGTGGGGATAGAAATAGAGCTCTTTTGGAGATTAAATGAGATAGGAATATTAAAACATGTTCTGTAAAACTTTGGAAAAAGGAATTACTGTGAACTGGTCCCATGTATAACAGTAAAGCTTGCATGTCTTCAAGGTGATTAGTAATGCAGAGATGAAAGTTGCTATAGAATTCTTTAAACAAAAGATACCTCGTGACTTGATGAGTAACAAAGTCCAAAGTGTTATCACATTCACCTGTAGGCAGGGAGATAGAGGTAGAGTCTTCATTGCACTAACAATAGGCTGAAAATAATTGCCTAATAGCAATGCCTGTGTTTTGAACCTATCATAGTAGCTGCTTGAAGTTTCATAAGTAGACGACCATTATTTCCTTCAAATGTTACATTACTACCTACGGTTACAATGAATTGAAATCTTAAACCATAGCCAGATCATGGTGAGCGAAAAAGGGAAGACTGAAGCTCCTCTAGGTAAGCTCTACTGTGTATGTTCAGAGTCTTGACAGTGAGCCAAAGAGGAAAGGCATGCTGAAGCCCAGGAGAAAAGTCACAGCATCATGGGAGCCAGGGCAGTGTGCAGGTGAGTGTCATGGGAAGCAAATGGCAATACACCTTTTCTTCAACAAGAAAGACAATGATAGGCCAGGTGGAGTGTCTCAGGCCTGTAATCCCAGCACTTTGGGAGGCTGAGATGGGCAGAACACTTGATATCAGGAGTTTGAGACCAGCCTGACCAACATGGCAAAACCCCATCTCTACTAAAAATACAAAAGTTAGCCAAGTGTATGGGTGCATGCCTGTAATCCCACCTACTCAGGAGGCTAAGGCACAAGAAACGCTTGAAGCTGGGAGGCAAAGATTGCGGTGAGTCAAGATTGTGCCACTGCACTCCAGCCTGGGTGACAGAGAGAGACTCTATCTCAAAAACAAAACCAAACCAAAGGAAAAGCAGCATCTGCTGGTATGCCGAAAGCAGCCAACGAATTTATTGAAAATTTGGGATATATCCATTGTGTGCTGTTGAGTGCATTTAGGAGAAGAACCTCTCCATTTTTACGCATATCACTTAGTTCTCAACATGGTTGCAACATTAGAACGGCAGCCTGTGACAAAGAAAGCAATAGGCACAAATCAAAGAAATCACTTTTATACAAAAATAGAACAGTCTTACTTTGTGTTTTATTTTTCCATTTATACCCCCAGGTGGGTATCAAGTATCTATCGTCTAACATAAATATCTTCTAATGTTATATGTTGAAATGAGCAGATAATCTCAAATTTTGACCAATAAAAAATGGATCAAGATCTTGACTGTAATGGGAATTGGACTGAGATTTTGGTTGTGTTAATGTTTTCTTCATGCAAATGATATCTTAGAAAAAATGCTAAGAAACTTAGCATTAAAATATATTGCATAAAATATGCCATAGATTATGTTTTAAGGGTGTTTGAAGAACTTGGAATGATTACCGGAAATGTATGCAAAGTTAAGGATCAATTGTTTTATTTTAGGTAAGAACTAATGTGGTTGCAACCTTTTGAAGCATTCTGTAAAAATGTATCAGCACAATACTAATATTCTGCCATGCCTGAGTTTCAGATTGAATTTAAATTTTATATACCTCTAAGCTCCCTATTATGACATAAATGATATTTTAAAACTTTTGTTCCAGCTGTTTAGTAGTGACAATGCTGTGAGAGAAATAATACATTATAAAAACACTGAAATTCCCTGTTATCTGTACTTCGTAACTGATTTCAATTATTTTCAATTTCCCCCAAATGCAAATTATTTCCTGCTTTATAGGTGCTCTAACACCTCACTCTGTAACTCCAGCATCACCCCAAATTGTATTATACCACTCTAAAATAAACTTTTCTTGTCACAAAGCTTTTTATTAATAGCACTTTACTTGAGATTGCAGTTAAAACTAAGTGCTATAGCAATTACCTGAGCAATAACTTGAATTCACTGCAGCTTTTCCTCATCTGGTAACCTTTCAGCATGTACAAGAGATGGATGGCAAATCTAGCCAATTAAAACTGAGACAATTTTTTTTCCTTTTTATAACTGAAATATACTTTGCTTGAAAGAGGAATGCTAGCCTTAATTCCTGTCATTGTTTACTTAAGACATAGTAGCAAGTCAAATTTCAAAGAAAAAGCATAGGTTACAGTGAAAGTTTCAAGTTTTCTATGTGGACCTGTGCCTTCTGCAAGCAGGTGGGGCTATATGTCAGGTTTCTTCCCACAGACTGTGTGTTTCTACAGCTGCTGGTCTTTCACACCTGTCAAATGGTTCTGACATTGCCTGAAGTTTGTTCTTAAAGAATAAATGAACACAATGATCAAATATTATCCACGACATAAATCTTTCTTTATTCATTCTCAATGTGGTAATATCTCAAAAACTCTCTTGGAGAGCTAATTCCCAGGCAGAAAAAACTTGGCTGTGAAAATTTTCTTTCTTGTTAAAAATTTATTTATTTAAAAAATGTTTAGTTTTATCACCTTTTGATTGAAGTTAAAAAAACATTTGTAGAACCAATCTGTCAGATTATTCATACCTGTTCTAAACAAGGCATAATAGAGGTCCCCTGATTCAAAATTATTCTCCTCCTTATGCAAAGAGTCACAGTACGTTGAAATTTATTAGAAGCACTGATAGTTTTCTAATTCATACTTGTGTTTTCAAAGCTGACAAAAGTGAGTCCTGGTTAGAATGAGTGACATGACGGTCAGTTTCACATAGACAGCTTAGACTGAAACTTTGTCCTATATGCCAGCTGCTTCTCTAATGAGTGTAATTTAGGTTAATAATCTCCTTGTTTTAAAATAAAAATAATTATAGGGGTAGTTGAGCCTATCAGCCAGTTATTCTCTAATATGAATGAATTTAAATTATTTTCTTCTCAAATGATATCAGTTGCAGAAATGAGAAGACTAACAAGCACTTTTCACGTGAGGAGAGGGTTGTTGGATCTTCAACAGAGAAAACACAGTGTCGAAAGTCAGGGGAAGGGAAAAAGATCGGAGTTTAAAATCTATCATTTATCTGTATCAGTCTATATAGATATCTACATTTGGCTCTATCTAGCCATCTATATCTATACAGATAAAACCTTTGGCAAAATTGCAGAATAGGTCTAAATCTATCTACACAGATATATGTAAAAAGGATGGGGCCAGCCAAGGGCACCCAACACAAACTTAATCTATTTTGCAATTTCGCCAAAGGGTCTGATGGAAAGCATATTTTCTGTTGAAACTTACATGCTAAATTGCTTTAACCACATGCTTGTCTTATAAAGATACTACACGATACCAACAAAAACATCTTCCTTCTTAGAAAAGATTTGGGGAGTCAGGTGCAGTTGCTAACACCTCTAATCCCAGCACTTTGGGAGGCTGAAGTGGGTAGGATCACTTGAGTTCAGGAGTTTGAGACTACCCTTGCCAACAAGGCAAAACCCTGTCTCTACTGAAAATACAAAAATTAGCCAGGGGTGGTGGTGCATGCCTGTAATCCCAGCTACGTGGGAGGCTGAGGCAGGAGAATACAGCTTGAGCCTGGGAGGTGGAGGCTGCAGCAAGTCGAGAGTGCACAACTTCATTCCAGCCTAGGTGACAGAGTGACTCCATCTTAGGAAAAAAAAAAAAGGATTTGAGGCAGAGAGGTATAAACAGAGTTAGGAAAAAAATGAGAGTTCATGACACATGGACACTGAGAGGGGAACAACACACACTGGGGCCTGTTGGGGGTGGGGAGCAAGGAGAGGGAAAGCATTAAGACAAATCCTAATGCATGCAGGGCTTAAAATCTAGAGAATGGGTTGAGAAGTGCAGCAAACTACCATGGCACATGTATACCTGTGTAATAAACCTGCACGTTCTGCACATGTATCCTGGAACTTAAAATGAAACAAAATGAGAGTTCATGGTGTCTATGGCTGGGTAGGTAGGCAGGACTGTGTATGGATGACAGTGTAGAAGTACTAGGTACATGGTGGGGCTCAGAACACAATACCCCTGATGTGGTGCTTTGGCATGCTGAGTACTTTGAATTAAAGGAGATTGAAAGGACCTCAGAGGCATGAATTTCTCTCCCACCTTCTCCCACCCCCCTTTTGTCTTTTCATTTCTCCCATTAAGCAGGTTATAGAAACTAGAATTCCCCTTTCTTAAGGTGAGTCACAAAAAACTAGAACTCTTCTCTCCCAAAGCAAACCATAAAACCAAGAGAGATCACTCTCTGCCCTACTTCCCTTGAATACTTTCATTATTACAAAGCCATATGACCCCCATTTCAGAAGAGTCCTGTCCCATACTTGGGGAAGGAATGCTACTCAGGCCAAGAAGAATCTGAACAAATAGGCCTTGCTGAGTTTCCCTCAGTTTATTGTCATTAGAGCATATACTTTTTGTCTAACCACATATCTAAATGGCTGTCAATCTTTCCTGAAACCAAAGCATAAAAATAGTTTTCCCTGGGTCTTTGGTTCCTCATTTCTAAAGGCTTTGGTGTCAAAAAGAGCTTGATTAAATAGATTTGTTTTGCTTTCTCCTGGCTAACCTGTCTTTTGTTATCTAAGTGTCCACCATGACTTTTATAATGGGAGCAAAAAAAAAAAAACATATTTATTACATATGTGCAAGTAATAGCCGACCCTAAATTTTGGCATGTCTATATCTCATAAAAATCTTAACTGAACAGCAGTTTAAAACAGTATTTTTCTTTGCATGCTGTATTGAACAACTAGTATTAATCACGAATCAATCAGTAAGTAACACTGAATCTGCTACAAAAGTTAAAGAAAATTCATACATTGAGTTTGGTTCAAATATTCGTGTAGCGGAGAAAAACGTTTTCTGAGAGTTCCAAATATTTACCAAAGCCTGATCTGTGTGCTTGTTTTTAATTTTCAAAATTTATTTAGGCTCCAATGTAGATAAAATCACAGGTAAAATTTTTAACTTAGAGGGTTTGTTTATGACTACTTGTGTTTATGTCAGTGTCTAAAGAAACAACTTCTTACCTATGTCTGTTAACTTGTTTGGTTGTAAGTAGCAGAAAGACAGATGAATAGTAATTTATGTTAAAAGTTTTAACTCATTCAAAACAGTCATTTAATTATTTAATAAATAAGGCCACAGTTGGCAGTCCAAAGCAAGTCTCTCAATCCTTCTACTCCACACAGGCCTTTTGTGTTTGTGCTCATCTCTTTCCTTGTAAATAAAAGATGGTGACTGTGATTCATGACATCAACATTTTATTCACAGGTGACGAGTAGGATGCAAAACTTTTCTGGAAATGAAAAGTCCTGTAAAAGATTTTCTCTTGATTATTGTTTGCCACAACTCTGTATATATCCAACTCTAGACCCAACACAAGCAACCAGGATAGGGCCATAGCACTGTGGTTTTAGTCTAACTGTAAACCATTCTCTGAAACTGGTAAAAGTTAGGTTCACCTGCTTCAAAATTAGGATGTTATTAGAGAAAGTGACAGAAGTAGATATAACCCTTTATTAAGCCATGACTGTATTTGCCATATTATCACTGGAAGGAAAAAAAGTAGTAGTCATAGTAGGAAGTTTACTGTGCTTTGAAACAAATACAATTAAAATAAATGTATTAACATTTGCAGTTTACGTTCACTTAAGCAATATTGATTTACCAACAGATTGGTTTCAACATAGATAAATTATTAGAATATATAAAAATGTAAAAACAATTTGAAGGTTGGCACTGCCTAAATATTTTATGTATCTTAGGGAATAGTTTATTGTAGCTTTGTGTATAAATAATTTAAATAATTGTACAGAAAATAGCCTAGAATTAAATTGTGTAAGAATTACAAAGAAAGGAAAGAGGCATGTGTTGTAACTATTATAACAAATCATACCTCAAAGCTGTGGGCCTGGGGGTGAGGGTGGGGAGAGTTGCAGAAAAAAAACAAATTACCACAAACTTGATGATTTAAAATAACACAAGTTTATTATCTTCCAGTTTTATGGATCAAAAATCTCATGTAGATGTCACTGGGAGAAAATCAGGATGTTATCAGGGCTTTGTTCCATTCTAGGTTCTCTAGGGATGATATGGTTTGGCACTGTGTCCCCACCCAAATATCATCTCAAACTATAATCCCCACATTTCAGGAGAAGGGCCTAGTAGCAGGTGATTGAATCATGAAGGTGAACTTCTTTATTGTCCTCAGGATAGTAAGTGAATTCTCATGAGATCTGGTTGTTTGAAAGTGTGTGACATTTCCTCCTTTGTTCTCTCTATCTCTCCCCTGTTCCACAAGGTAAGATGTGTTTCTGCCATGATTGTAAGTTTCCTGAGACCTCCCAGTTATGCTTCCTGTTAAACCTGTGGAACTGTGAGTCTTCATGAATTACTCAGACTTAGGTAGTTCTTTATAGCAGTATGAGAACAGACTAATATCAGGGGGAAGTCTGTTTTCTTGCCTCTTTCAGGTTTTAGGGATTGCATTCCTTGGCTGGAATGCAAGCAATGGTTGAGTAATTTTCATACCACATCTCTCTGACATTTCTTCCATAGTCATATTCCCCTCTCTGGCCACAACTCAGAATGGTTCTTCAATTTTAAGAACCCAAGTGATCAGATAGGGCCCACTCACATAATCCAGAATGATCTTCCCTGTCTCATGATCCTTAATTTTTGGTACAAAGTCTCCATTCCTGTGTAAGGTAACATGTCCACAGCTCCAGGGATTCATGCATGGATATATTGGGTGAATAGGGGATTGGGGGTGGGCATCATTCTACCTAGCACAATTGACATTTTTTTTCCCTAATCTCAATGAAAAAATATTCACTCTTTGTTATTAATCCATTTTCACAGTGCTGATAAAGACATACCTGAGACTCTGAGACTAGGCAGTTTACAAAAGAAAGAGGTTTATTGGATTCACAGTTCCACATGTATAGGGAGGCTTCACAATTATGGCAGAAGGTGAAGGGCACATCTCACATCACAGCAGACAAAACAAGAGAATGAGGAAGAAGCAAAAGTGGAAACTCATTAAAAAAGATCTCATGAGACTTTTTTACTATCATGAGAACAACATTAGGTAAACCACCTCCACAATTCAATTATCTCCCATCTAGTCTCTCCTACAAAACATGGGAATTATGAGAGTGCAATTCAAGATGAAATTTGGGTGGGACACAGAGCCAAATCATATCACTCCAACCCAGCCCCTCCTAAATTTCATGTGTTTACATTTCAAAACCAATCATGCCTTCCCAACAGTCTCCCAGAGTCTTAACTCATTTCAGCATTAACTCAAAAGTTCACAGTCCAAAGTCTCATCTGAGATAAGGCAAATGCCTTCAACCCATGAGCCTGTAAAATTGAAAGTAAGTTAGTTACTTCCTAGGTACAAAGGAGGTACAGGCATTGGGTAAATACAGCCATTCCAAATGAGAGAAATAGGCCCATGCAAGTCAGAAATCCAGTGGGGCAGTCAAATATTAAAGCTCCAAAATGATCTCCTTTGATTCTATGTCTCACTTCCAGATCATGCTGATGCAAGAGGTGGATTTCCATGTTCTTGGGCAGGTCCACTCCTGTGGCTTTGCAGGGTACAGCCATCTTCCTGGCTACATTCATGGGCTGGCATTGAGTGTCTGCAGCTTTTCCAGGTGCAAGGTACAAAATGTTGGTGGGTCTACCATTCTGGGGACTGGAGGATCGTGACCCTCTTCTCACAGATCCTCTAGGGGTTGCCACAACAAGAACTCTGTGTGGGGGCTCCAACCCCACATTTCCCTTCGGCACTGCCCCAGCAGAGCTTCTCCATGAGGGGTCCCCTCCTCATGGAGAAGCAAGCTTCTGCCTGGGCATCCAGACATTTCCATTAATCTTCTGAAATCTAGGCAGAGTTTCCCAAACCATAATTCTTGACTTCTGTGCACTCACAAGCTCAACATCATGTGGAAGCTGCCAAGACTTGGGGCTTCCACCCTCTGAAGAAACAGTCCAAGCTGTACTTTGGCCCCTTTTAGTCATGGCTGGAAAGGGTGGAATGGAGGGCAACAACTCCCTAGACAGCATACAGCAGAGGGACTCTGGGCCTGGCCCACAAAACCATTTTTCCCTCCCAGGCCTCCAGGCCTGTGATAGGAGGGGCTTCACAGTAAGTAAGTAAGACCTCTGACATGCCTGGAGACATTTTCCTCATGGTCTTGGGGATTAACATTCACCTCCTCATTACTTACACAAATTTCTGCAGCTGGCTTGAATTTCTTCTCAGAAAATGGGATCTTCTCTTCTATTGCATTGTCAGACTACAAATTTTCTGAACTTTTATGCTCTGCTTTTCTTATAAAACTGAATGGCTTTAACAGCACCCAAGTCACATCTTGAATGCTTTGCTGCACAGAAATTTATTCCACCAGATATCCTAAATCTTATCCTTCAGATTCGAATTTCCACAAATCTCTAGGGCAGGGGCAGAATGCCACCAGTCTTTTTGCTAAAACGTAATGAGTCACCTTTGCTCCAGTTCCCAATAAGTTCCTCATTTCCATCTGAGAACTCCTCAGCCTGGACTTTATTGTCCATATGGCTATCAGCATTTTGACAAAGCTTTCAACAAGTCTCTAGGAAGTTCCAAACTTTGCCACATTTCTTGTCTTCTTCTGAGCCCTCCAAACTGTTCAAAACCCTGCCTGTTACACAGTTCCAAAGTTGCTTCCACATTTTGGGTATCTTTTCAGTAACACCCCACTTTGCTGGTACCAATTTTCTGTATTAGTCCATTTTCACACTGCTGATAAAGACGTACTCAAGACTGGGCAATTTACAAAAGAAAGAGGTTTAATGTACTAACAGTTTCATGTGGCTGGGGAGACCTCATAATCATGATGCATGAAAGGCACATCTCACACAGCAGCATACAAGAGAAGAGAGCTTATGCAGGGAAATTCCCCTTTTTCAAACCATCAGATCTTGTGAGATTTATTCACTGTCATGAGAACAGCATGGGAAAGACCTGCCCTCATGATTCAAGTACCTCCCACAACACATGGGAATTTCACATGAGATTTACATCTTGGCCAAAAACCACCTTTTCTCCAGAACATATGCTTTTCACTGAATGGAAAACTGGGAAAATAACTAAGCACCAAACTAAACTAGAGAAATTAGCTTCTAGGTCATAGAGTGACTCAGAGGGTAAGATTTATTTCAAGAGTGGGAGAAAACAATTTGGAGTAACGTTTACTAAAAAAATTAAAAGAATTGCTAGGAGGGAAAGTTTGTTAAGCATTCAATATATTTTATGTCCGATTGCAGTATATGTAATTTTAATAGCATTTGTCTTTCTAATGACAAATACATGACAGAAGAGATACCACATGAGTGGTAATTGTCTCAAATGATGGATATCAGAAATTACATTCATCCTGACATTTGTATGCCTTTTTTTCATTAAATGATGAACACTCTTTCCACTCCTCTGGAATCTGGGTTAGCCCTGTGACTTGCTTTGACCAGTAGGATGTGGTGAAAGCGATTCTGTGCCAGTTCTAAATTTGGGCTTTCAGAGGACTCTTAGGTTCTGCTTTCATTCTGTTGGAATCCAGCTGCTATGTCATGAGGAAACAAGTCTAAACTCGTGTCGAGAGAGAGGCCATGTGGAAGACAACCAGATGCCTCGCTGAGAGCCAACACCAACTGTGAGACACGGGAACAAGGGTTTCCTGAACATCCAGACTTCCGGCTACACCATGACTAGTTAAAGGCAGCTACGTGAATAACTCCAGCCAATCCCACACGGAAAGAAGAACCATGTGCTGGACCTAACAATCCACAAAGAAAAACAAAACAAAAAAACGTTGTTTTAGGCAACTGTTTTAGGAGTGCTTAGTTACAAAGTAATATATAACTAATGTAACTAACCTATATAGTGACAGCAATATTCATTCTTATAACCAAGCCCCCTACCAAAAATAGACAAAAAGATTATAAGAAAACAAAACCTTAACAATTCTTAGGCTGTTTAGCCAAAACATATGTTATTATGCCATTCTCTTTGCCTCTTTTTATTCATGTCAAATCCAACTCTCTCTTTTTCTGATTATTAACAATTTATATTACACTTGTAGATTAGTAATTTTTTTTTCTGGTAAAGAGCTTAACTTATTCAAAGACTGAATAAATTTAAATACTGAAGTAAATTTTCCCTAAAACAGCATTTGAAACATAGGGACTATATAAGAAGGCCTAAGAATTTGGAAATGAAATCTCACTCTGAGACTAAAACAGAGAGCAAACAAGCAATTTTATAGTTTTAAAAAGGTGGACAGGGAACGCTTAAGTCAGCAGCTCATACCTAAGGAGATGATTTATGAATGGGTTGATACTAGGGACCTGGAATATGCCTTTGCCTGAGCAAGGTGACCAGGGTTATAGCCTCAAGTAGTCATATCTGGAATGTGGTTGATGTAAAAGAAAATTGCAAGCTATTCAATCGTGTTGTACCTTGCTTGACCTGACATAATGACTCTTGTGGACACTCAAAAAGGAAAAGAACACTGCAGAGCCTGAATTCTCATTGTTTATCCAAAACTGTGCAGGAAAAGCAGTGCTTTAATTCAAGGGGCCGAAGTTCTTCAGATAGAAAAATTCCTAGAGTGGAGGACAAACCAGTTCACAAAGCTTATGCTTATACTCTGTGAGGACATCCAACTTGGTCTGCTCAAATTATTTTTCCAATCTTATGACTTATACTATCAAATCTGAATGGACTGGTCCACTAGCAGGGAGTTGTTTGTATACATAATTGACCCTGATTCTTGGGAAAGGGAAATTTTTTCATTAAAAAGAACTGTAAGACATTGATTTACTGGATAAAATTCCCCCTCCTAATGCCTTATGATGAGGGAAGAATAGTAGACCCAATATTGTGGCATAGAAGTGGTGAGCATAGTCAACTAGGATCACTGGCTAAAATAAATGGTTTACTCCCATATCCAGATTATAAAAAAAATCTGTGGCTCAGCAAAACCATAATTGGATATATTTCATAGAGTGCTGGGGTCTCATGTGAGTAGTCAATAACATAAATGTTAAATCTATAATTACCAGAATTCTAGAGTGTACCCTGACATCTGATTGATGCAAAGGCATGATTTTAAAATTGACTAGGGTTTCTTAATTTTGAACCTCATCAAATGCATGTTTATAAAATCAAATTATACTGGATCAAACATTCACAGGCCTTAATACTACCATTTGTCATCACCCTTATATGACCAGACATCCAGTTGACATCTCTGTCTGTCTCTGTCCCCCTTCCCCCCCTTATCTTTCAAAATTGGTAAGAGCATGATAAAAAGAAAGTTTGACTTTTCTGAACTTCTATGCCCTACTTACCTATGTCTGAGAAGTGAGAGTGGGTGAACTGAAAACAATTTGCAAACTTACGTGTTTGAGTCACATGAAATGAATTGAAATGCATTGGATTACACTTCAGTCAGTTAGATAATAGCATCAGCTTTAAATGAGAGAGGGTTTAATGAGGTTTCACAAATTTTTTGGTGGCCAGTTATGGGCAATTAAATACTATGGTTATGCTAAAAAAATGGTACATATGATTGATTACAAATTGAGTGATTGTATACCCTAATTTGCCTGGGACAGTTCTGGTTTACAACTGCTATTCAAGCATTATCTTTAGTAATGCTCGTTTTTGCTTTTGAAAATGTCTTATGTTTGGGTAGATAAATTTGCTGATTACTCTTGTTTTAGAAAAGTTGGAAAATAGGTAAAGAGTAAATTCAAATAGGTGCTAACAGTAAGTTATTGGTTTATCTTTCATCTATGTTAGAAAGTCATACATGTGTTAAGTTGAGTTAAATATCTTAAACAACTTAAGTCAGACTATCTTCTAGGAGCCCAACTGCTCATCAGCTGGTATTTCCTCCCAGTCAGTGATTTCCCCATCAACACCTTCCCCTAAACACTTCCAAGCTCTTGAAAATGCAAGATGTTCAGACCTCTGGTTTAAAGGCTGGACAGTCTAATACTAAATACTGAATACTGAATAATTAAATAAGGGTTTCTTAATTTCTCACTCTATTAGACATGGGCCAGGGAGATGGAAAGAAACCAAGTAATAAGTTAAAAAATTCAAAAGAACCTTCTTTCTGTCCCTAAAACCTGTAAAATCAGAGTTTATACATGAGATGACAATATATTAATTTAAATTTCAAATTGTGGGTAGTTGCAGGAATTCAAATTAAAGACAGTATATATTTGTAATACTAAGTTATCCTACCTAATCATTTTTCATTGCATTTTCAACGTAATTATATCAACATTTCATTCTGCCCCTGCTTCAGTGTGTAGGTGGTAGCATGTGGAAGGAATGGTGCAGTATTTTATGTGAGAACATGAATTCTGGAACCACAAGCCTCTGGTTCAAGTTTCAGCTCTGCTACTTCTTAGTGTATAACCATAACCTTGAATCAGTTATTAACGTCTGTATGCCTTGATTTCCTCACCTATAAAATGGAAATAATAGAACTACCTCACAGATTTGTTATGAACAATCAGTTAATATTTGTGAAAGGTTTAGAAGATTACTTAGCCTATAACATATTTGACAGTCACTCTTTATCCATGAGGAATATGTTCCAAGACACACAGTAGATGCCTGAAACTGCAAATAATGCTGAACTCTACATAAACAGTCATGTGCCACATAACAATGTCTTGGTTAATGATGTATGACATATACAACAGCAGTCCCATGAGACTATAATGAAGCTGAAAAATTCCTATCACCTGGTGATGTTGTAGCCATTGTAAAGTCTTAGGGTGATGCATTACTGACCTGTTTGTGGCTAATAAATCACATCACACTGTACATCTACTATACATGCTGTGCATATATACAGTAGATAATATTTGACAAAAAACGATGTTACTGATTTATATATTTACTGTATCTTTTATTGTTGCTTTAAGGTGTACTATTTCTACATATTTTTTAAAAAGTTAACAATAAAACAGTCTCAGGTAGGTTCTTCAAGAAGTATTCCAGAGAAGGCATTGTTGTCAAAGGAAATGACAGCTCCAAGTGTGTTATTGCCCCGAAGACCATCCAGTGGAACAAGGTATAGAGGTGGAAGACAGTGATATTGATGATCCTGACCCTATGCAGCCCAAGACTAATGTGTGTGTTTCTGTCTTTGTTTTTAACCAAAAGAAAAGTTTAAAAAGTAAAATAAATAAACACAATAGCAAAACACTTATAGAATAAAGATATAAAAGAAAATATTTGGCCAGGCATGGTGGCCCATACCTGTAATCCCAGCACTCTGGGAGGCCAATCACTTGCCAAGAACTATTGTTTTTACTTCATAATAACTCTCACTTTGGTTCTTTCCTTCCATTTTCTTTAGAGTATCATTTGTCTCTCTGTGAATTAATCTCAATCTGCTAGTCAAGTTTTATCTGTCCCTACTTGTCCTCATATAAGATTTACTAAAATCACAGTGCTCTCAGACTACCAGATTTTCTGTGTGTATCTATAATTTTGTTAATTGTATTTAATAACTAAATAGATTTGGTAATAACTGAGAGGAAAACTTAGAGCCAAAAGAAAAGACTGAAGATAAAAACAAGATTAGATCTCATTAGGCCTTCTAAGCAATATAGAAGAATGTGGCTTTTATTCCGAGCAACTGAAGAATGGGATGATTAGATTTTATTTTACCAAATCAGCATGATTACCTGATCATGAACAAATTAAGCATGGTGTAGGGGAGGGAGTGTTTTTTTCTCTACCTATCCTATGTTAGTAGCTAAGGCCCCTATAACAAAAACCAGATTAACAAGAAAAAAGCAAACATATTTATTTAATATAAGTTTTATATGACACAAGAGCTTTCTTAAGGAAATGAAGACCCAAAGAAACAGTTAAACCTGTGCATTTTTATGTGAGGATTGATGAAGAGTGGCTAGTCATGGAGGAATATGATAAGACAAAAAGGGTAGATCAAGCACAATAAATTGTTGACAATTTAGCAAAGTCTGTTTAAATTTTTCTCTATGACCCTTTGTCATTAGAGATAAGGATGTTCCTTTCTTTCCTCTGAGATAGAGAAAGCACCTCTCACTTGAGGGACTTATGAAAATCCTTCATAGCTCTTATGACCTCACATGAGGGTCAGAAAAATCCTCCCTATGTTTCATAAACTGCTCTAGGGAAGAGCTTGAGAGTGACTCTCCTGATTCTGTGGTATCCTCAAATTCCTTCAGCTTAAAATATTCCATATGCCAAGCGGCCATATTTTGGAGTAGTCTGTTCTGGGCCTTATCACATGAGAGGTAGGAACCTTACTTACGAAAGAATACATGTGAATGGAGGAAAATGGATAAATTGGAAGAAATAACCAGAAGTGTAATTAATGAGACATAAACATTGATTGAATATAGAATTAAGGAAGCCTCCATATTTGTTGCTTTAATAACTCAGTGACTGATGAATACAGTTATTAACATAGAGAACACAAAATAGCAGGTAAAGGTAGAGTGAGAAGTGAGGCTTGGGTAAGAAGAAATAGACACTGATTTGAATGTTGGACACATTACACTATTTAAAGAATACGTCCTGGAGGCAGTGAGAGGAATTACTAAAGAGAGCCCAAAGACAAATGTTATTCATCAACTCTACACAGAGCCAATTTGGACTAGTTGGATTTTAGCAAATTTCGATCATGTGTAAGATTTCAAAAGTAAAAAAGAAACACTATTTTTTTAGGCAAATCAAGAATATAGATGTCAGAAATGAAACTGATAAAAGAGAATTTAATATTAAAATGACAGATTTTCTAACTGCCGGTGGCTGCATTTTTAATTTTCTGATTCCTTATCTTTTAAATTAATTCCTATCTCTTTAAGGGGATTGAAGAAAATATCTACTGATCAAGGTGTTTTATTGTTTTTGTTTTTGAGAAGAAGCCTGTGTTCACTAAGTATTCAAATCTAACAAACTTTATAATTTAGAGAAATAATGACAAAGAGGGAAAGTGAAAAGTCTTGGCATTTTAACAGAAAGATGTCAAAATCCTCTGAGGGCAATTTTCAAATTCAAGTGATTGCTACAGTTTTGTTGATCAAAGATAATTCTGCCTTTATGTTTCTGCATGGTACTTAGCTCTTGGGTAATGGTAAAAGATATTACACATTCTCCCACCTGGTATTACGGCATGCATAGCAATAATGAAGACAGATTAGTGCTATTTACCTACTGACACTGGCAAGAGTAGCTGTCTTTGTTTCTTTATTTTATCATTAAAGTCTTGTTTTTCAGCATTACATTGCCTGAAGACAGCATGCTGCAATCTTGAATACCAAAGGAAAAGTGTTTAAATAGCACTAATGGCCTGGATCACCCCCATTTAAAACCAAGAAAATGCCATGCTTTCCTTTGTCTGTCACTTATACTTTTACAAAAATAAAATGAGCTTAAAAATCATTTTATGCTAGGAAGAGGTATGATCTCCTATATTATTATATTATTTAAAAAAATATTTTGGTGCATTTCATAGATTTCAAAATTTCAACCATTACTTAAATCTTGTTCACCTAAACGTTACTTTCTCAAATATGCCAGATTGGAAGGAGAGAACGTTGAAAGAAAATTTTAAATTTTGGACTCTGTTAAAAGTAATATTGGAAAAAAATCTACTTTAATATTACTTAAAATTTCTTTTGGAGACCGCCAAATTTTACTGATTCATCTCTGATTACTCCGGGGGAAAGAAAAAATTGATAACTTTCTTTTTGTTGTTGTATCCTCCCACAGGAGTACCCAACTTACCTTAAACCCAACTCTTTGATACAAAATATGAAAATCTTTGATAAAGTCCAAGTTTATTCTCTCATCCTGCCTCATTTTTGTCAGCTGTCACGGTGATTTCCTTAAAGCAGTTAATTGGATTTGTTCAGCTTCACCTCCACTTCAAAAACCCAGCCCGACCTGCAGAATTTTCTACCAGTTCAAAAATTCTTTTGGCAAAGACAAAGTAGGCATTTGCCTGTGGGGTCAGGTTTGTAGTAGCAGTAATGACAAGACTTTTAACTATAATTTAGCTACAATTTAGTTAGAACTATTGTCAAAGATCATAGCTTGAGCTGGGAAATTGTGTGGACATTGCTAAAATTCATGCTAACAATCAAGTGTTACACTTTGATACAATTGCCCAATCCATTTCTCTTTTCATTAATGATCACTGAACCATCCTTTCACCTTTATTATATCAGTTTAAAGTTGCACGATTTTGCTGCCTGTCTTGAGCTTGGTTTCAATATCTTCTTGATGACTTTGAGGTAGAGACTGTATTTGTTCCCAATATGAATTTTAGCATTCTAGAATTAGAAAGAACTTTATTCTTTCAATGGTTTTTGAATAAGAGTCTACATCATGCCACAAGGGTAAGCATGGTCTATCCACACAAAATAAGGGTGGAATGGGAGGAGCAGATGGTATTGTTAGCTGTGGAAGTTATCTGAGTCACAAGGCATCAAAATATGTTAGTGGAGGTGAATCCATGTGAGTCTGCAGCAACCTTAATTCTTGCCTCCGCAGAAGGAAGAATTTGATTGAGGTACATAAGGCAGTAAAAGAGACCAAGGCAAGTTTCAGAGCAGGAGTGGAAGTTTATTAAAAAGCTTTAGAGCAGAAGTGAAAAGATTTTAAAATATACTTGGAAGAGGACAAAGTGGACATCTTGGAGGTCAAGTGCCCCATTTGACTTTGAACCCGGGATTTTATATGCTGACCCACTTCCAGCATTTTGCATCCCCCTTTCCTTGATTCCTCCCTTGGTATGGGTTATCCACATGCACAGTGGCCTACTAGCACTTGGCAAATGAGCATGTGCAGTGTGTTTACTGGAGTTGTACACATGTCTACCTGAGGCTTTCTTCCATTTTCAGGTAGAATGATCCCAGAAGGTCATAGTCCACCACTCTGCCTGGAGCCCACTTGCACAATTCCTGAAAGCTGCTGATTCCCAATTCCAGGTGTTTTTATCTATCGGGAAAATGCCTCTCCCTGGTGCTAGCTACAACCAATTATTATTTTAGAGAAGCAGTGTGCCAACTGCCTGACCATGACCTGATGGTTGCCTAATAATTTTTGGTGTATAGGGGGAGCCCTCTCCTGCCCTTGCTCATGCCTAACTAGCTACCTACTGTAACAGTCTCATGACATCTTCTTAATTGGGACTAATGCTAGAAGTATTATTAGTTTATCCATGAATCATATCATCCCATTTCAGGAATTAGCATGGGTTCCTTTCTGTATAGTAACCATGGAGGATAAGACAATCTTTAAAATGTCAGGCTTTAGAAAAAAATTCCTGTTTTAAATCCAGTATTTTATATCCTACCTAGTTATGAGCAAGTTATTAACTAATATAAGCTTCCATTTCATGATCTATAAAATTCGAGATAAAATATTACTCACTTGACAAGGTTGCAATGTGAATTAAAAGAGCTTTACCTGATAAAACATTGGTACATTGCACAACACATACTAATTATTTATATTTGAGTAATTGTTATTTGTTCAGCAATCATTTTACTGTCACTAACATTTTTCTTGTAAACATAAAACTCTCTGTCGTAGAAATAATATAATCAAGGCCAGTTTACTCAACAAGCTACAGGCCATCTAGTCATTTTTTTAGACTTGCTGTTAGACAGTAAAATATTTCTTTTAATCTGAGTTTCAGTTCCATGTATGAGACATAAAGTGCATTGTGTGAGCTATTCCCCTGCCTTCAGCGTAACCCATAACCTATAACCTACCATTGCACACACCCTTGTCCTCCAACCCACATTCTAACCTTCTGAAAACAAACAAGAAAAATCCACTTGTTGTAATTTTTTGTTTTGTTTTGATTTTTACTCTTTTTTTTGGGAAAAGAATGGCAGCAGATGAACTGCATTTCTTAAAAAGGCACAGAAGTGAGTTATATGACTTGTCAGATTATCAATATTTGGAAGGTCACATAGTAGGGAAGAAAACATGACTTAAGGTGCAAGATTTTAGGCATGAGATAAGTTGATGTTGGAAAAGTGTTTTTATAAGGTAGACAATGAGAAATGTCTGGAGCTTAGTTGTTTAAGAATAAGAAAAGAAATTTTTACTGAATGGCCAACTACCATGTGCTTAAACCTACTTAGTTTCAAAGAGATGCCTGAAAAAAATTTATTTTTATCTGAGTCATTTAAATGTGATACCTTTTTTACATTAGACCATGTGAGGGACACAGTTTTACAAGATTTACACTGTCTGTAACTGAATATTTGAAAGAAACATCTCTCACACTGCAGAAACTCATGGAGTAAAATATTGTGTCTACAGAGCCTCCCAGAAAGTCATGCCAGTAGTAAGAAAAGTAATAACCTATCTATAAGGAGGGGTCAGGAAATAATTTACAAAGTGTGAGAAAATATTTTTACATATGGGAAAAGAATTTTACAATTTAGCATGATGATGATAAAAGTATATTTATGAAATCTCTTTTTCAAAGGTGTTCAGCTATTTGCTTTGAAAGTTATGTCTAATTAATCACTGCTTCTGGGTGCTGTCTAGTCCCTTTCCAGGTTATGAGAATCTGCTGTGGAGGAGGCACAGATTGGGTGGGCAAATGCTATAAATGTATTTTCATCTATCCACTCATACCCTTTGTTTCTGATCTTTTATTGTGAGACATATGCTTTTTAGGTTGTCAGTGTAAAATATTTATGCAATATGGTTCTTTTTTCCTAACTGGTTTCTACTTACTAAATTTGAAAGAGATACGGTAGTCTTTAAATGAATTACAAATAAGACTGACTACTATAAATGTATATTTTAATAAATTGTTCCCTTCATCAATCTTTAGGAAAATTTAAATAATAAAGAAATACTGATTATATTTCGCAGCAGGCTTGGTTGATTCAATCCCCTAATCCCTACCTTCTTTTAGAATTCCGAATATTAATAATAGGAGTAAATCACTGAAACAAATTAGTGAGACAGAGGTATTTTGAAACAGTATATTTAAAAAGTCCTTTGAAGACACTGAGGCAATATATTTCCCATTCCTAAATAGTTTCTTTAGCAAGACTATTTCCAATGGAACAATCTTAACCACAAGCATTGAGAAGCCGGATATGGGATCTTGCACCTCCAGGTCAGCAGTTCAAATCTGGCCTAGATCAGTGATGACTGAAAATCATTACCAGTGGATGGTTTCATAATGTTCTCAACAAATGAGTCAGTGGACTTGGTTACACTCTCTTTTCTAGTTGACAAGTGTACAGGTGACAAATCATGTTACACCATGCGTGACACACCCTTGATCACACTGGCACCAAATGATACCTTTGTTGGTTATTTTATTAAACTGGCTCAGTATTTACTGAAGTGAAAACCATACAGTCATGATCCCTTCACAAATCATATTCATTAATGTATAATCTGATTTTGTTGAACTAACAATGTAAACATTTCATACTTTGTTGAGTACCATTAGAACCATGATTCTAATCAGCCTAAATTAAATTTTCTGTTTCATGTGGCATACTCAAGAAAGACCTTGGCGAATATCAGCTTTGTTTTTGATAACCGAAGTATTTATTTTAATTTATAGATTTATTTCAATGCATGGCATGATCTTATCATGGGAAACCTGTGCTTTATTGGTCATTTTCCAAATTACAACAGGAAAGAAAATAAAATTTTTCTAAATCTTTTCCTTGTTCTTTCATTTCAGAGAAAATGCTGATAGCATTGAGGGCTATTTTGTGCTTTTCTGTGTGTAAAATGAGTTTCAGTGGAAAATCAAGGTAAGAATTGTTTTTGGAAGACACAAAAATGGCACATCATTAAACTTCTATGTCGTTATGGGAACAAAAGGTTGTGATAAGTTGAGGGGGCTGCCCCAGTTTGCTTCCACTGTCCCAAAAGGAAGAGAGTTCAAGGCTGGAAGATGGAATCCTGAAAGCATGCTGTGCCATCCCTCACATACCTCGAAAACAGTGTTTCTCCAAAGAAACTGCCAGAGAATTTTAGCTTTCTTGATAATATCACATGTATTTCTCATCTAGGCCTTTTTTCTCTTATACTTTGCCTTTCTATCCAGTTTGGCAAAGAGGACTTCTATGTATATTATCTTATTTAATTTTAAGCCTCACATAACTCAAGGACCTAAGAGGTTAAGTAATTTGCTTCCAGTTATACATCCAAAGGGGATCATATAATTGAGTACTCTTTTCTTTCCCCCCTGTTTCTAAGCTGTGGCCATCAAATATAAGTTGTGGCCTTTTCTTATAAACACATCCTAAAAATACAGATATTATGTGGGAGCTCATTTTTTTTTCTTTCATGTTGTAAGAGTGTCATCGTATATTAAGTAGTTGGAAACTCTGGCACTCACTATATCTTGGTGTCTCCTAGCCGTATCCACGTATTACCAAACATCTGCAGTATCACAAAGAAATCCCAAACTGGGAGCATATCTTGGGAAACGATTGCTTTTGATCTCCCTCCTAAATCCCCTCCCAACCTCTGCAAATCAGGTAATAGACAGCAATGAGCAAAGGAGCAGAATAGCCTGTCCAGGAAAAATTTTCTGTGGAAGCAATGTCAGAGACAAGGTATGAAAAACATTCTAGTTTTTGAAAGCAGTAGCTTGATAGCACCTAAGGAACAGGAGCAAGCAGTGAAGACAATCTTATTGGCTTCTGCGTAGACATTTAGGGTCTTATATCTAGAAGAATGAATTAATCGACTTTCTTCTACAACAGCAAAGATAAAAAATGACATTTTAAGAGAGGCAGGGTTAGAGATACATGATTGTCAAATTAGGATGGTAAAGTAATCATTCTCAAGTTAGAGGATCCATCTTTGTTCAAAGGTATAAATGTGGTGGTGTTACACAGGCTAAAACACAAAACATATGTTCATAACTACTTAATAACCAGGTGGAAATAGAATCTGAACTAGGGTTATATGTGGAAGGCAGATTTACAAAATAAGAAACTTGGTTGGAAAGAGAAGGAAAAAGATAAAATTATTTATTTCCTTGTGTTACCAAATGAGAAATTTGTATTCAGAGCACAGAACTGAAATGAACATGATTAAGGTTAAGATGTCTAGGAATAAGGATTAGAAATTCAAGTGGGAAAACACTGAGGGAATATAAAATATGGGTGTGGGGGTAGATATCTGTTATTCTAAACAGTAATGTTCCATTAAGTAAATAAATAACCATTAAATTTTGATGTGATGTATAGACTAGTTATCAGGAGACTTGAAAGTGGCAATTAATAAAGAAATATATTTAATGTATTAATATATTTAATTTATTAATATATATTAATTTATTAATATATTTAATTTATTAATATATTTATTATATTTATTATATATTTTAATTAATATATAATAAT
>CAUYLG010055989.1:0-50696 GCA_963573385.1 Cacajao melanocephalus | reverse complement strand
AACTGTTTTTCAAAATATATACAACCCTTCTTTTTTAAATTTTTTTTTTAATTTTTTTTAATAAAAAAAAAAAAAAAAAAAAAAAAAAAAAAAAAGGACCACAAATTTGACACAGAGCTGCCTAGGAACCAACTGAAACATATCCATAAGGAACATACTACTTATTCCCAACTTCTGAATATAAGAAATGGCTTAATAATAGAAATTACTCAGAATGACAAAAATGAAAGTGGAGAATGGACAGGGCATGACTTTGTTTTTAGAAGCACCTACTTCCTGGGAACGTGGACTTTATATTAAGAACTGACCTAACATTTGAGCCATATGTCACTCAAAATCTTAAAATTTCTAATACATGCTCCTATGCCAATAGAAATGATCACATAAGTGGCTTTAAAATAGTAAAAACTAGTCATTTTTAAGCCCCAAGTCATAATCTATATTTATGAGCAATACTCAGTTTTATACAAATTTTCATGGCAATTAACAATTTTGGCAGTCTCTGATTTAATAACCACTAATATTCTTTTGTCTTTACATTCATGGTTTCCAAGTCCTACCGATTCTTCTTTGGTATAGCCTCTTTGTAACCTAACTATAAAAACAGAGATTCACACCCAATTAAAGAATGCTTCTTATACTGTTATATTCCATTTTCACTGAATGAACAAATAATGAACTAGTTCAGGCCCTACTCACCTCTCTCAAAACTACTGTAATAGCTTTCTAAATAGTTCATCGGTTTTTCCTTCCCACCTATCTTGAATATTGTCACCAATTTTCTAACACTGCTTTCACAGTGCCTTGCCTCAGTGCCTCAGTTCAATAACCTTCAATGGCTGGCTTCCCAAAGCCTAAAGCTTTAATTTGAGAGGGGGTGAAAAATAATAAATAACTTTAGAAGTAACAATAAAAATGTTTTTGGTTTCATAATACAAGTTACCAAAAGGAAGGGCAACTGGATGCCAGAGCATGGATTAAAGCTGGATGATAAAATCTAAATTTCTTAATTTGGCATTCAATATCCTTCAGAATCCAGATCTACATATTTTCAGTCTTAATTAACCCTAGTTTAGAACACATCCAGAGACCAGGTTGAAGTCACCCTTAATTATGTTTGCACTGCTCTCATATCAATTTCTAGCCAGAGTTTCCTGTGCATATCCTCAAAGCCTAACTTAACCACTAACCCAAGTGTTTCTCCATGAAAAATGGCCCTCAAGTGAGAGGTTTTTAGTCGATGCTCCGGGCACAACAGCAAACAGCGAAATTACAACTTATTAACAGATGAAAATCAGGGCTTACTCAAAAATAATGTAAACAGCAATGTTAAAGAGACTAGTGTCAGTGATTTAGAAACCCTCTTCCAGGTAGGCTAGTCTATGCTTCTAACCCTGCTCTGCACATTTCTCACCTTTTTCTCACCTCAGTCCTCTCAGTGGCCCTGAATCTACAAAACTTATTTTAGTTCCCAAATCACAATATAATTATTTAATAAGCATATTTCTATTTTTTAAAAAAGCTAAATATTTTTACCATCGCCTGTTAGAGACCCCCCAATGATCTGAGTGGGTGAGCCCACCTCTCCACTCCCACTAGGTTTTCTCACTAGATTCTCAGACACACAAAGAGTTCATTTCTGCCTCAGGGTTTTGCCCTCAATTTGCTTGGAAATTTTTATCTCTGCAGCTCAAATCTCTCCTTTTAAGCCTTTCTTAGTGTCACCTAATCTAAAAAAGCCCCCATACATCCCCATCATTCTCTTTGTCCTTAACCTGTTTATTTTCCTCAAACACCACTATTTTGAGTTCTTCATTTATATGATTATTATCTGTACTCTCCCAATGGGGAGCACGTGTGTCTTGATTATTGCTATACCCTCAAAACTTAGAACAGATCCTATCTCTTGGTAGGTAATCAATAATGGGTTGAATTAATGAACAAACTCTTGAATGCATTAAGAAATCCAGACACACTGAAAATGGTTAACTGTTCCTGACCACAATCATGATGTTCTTACACTTACTGAAAAAAAACTAAAGTTTCCCAATAGGTATCATCAATACAGAATTAGGAAACTCTGTAAAGATACGGTCCCTGAACAGGCAATATTCTTTCTCCTTTGCCTTCCAACCTCAGCATTTCAACACTCAAGATTCCAAGAGAATGCTGTCACCCCCTGAATCTCTAATATTCAAAGACAGAACTCTTCTCTTAGTTCCCATACCAATAACAAGGTTAGTATGCTTTTGTCAATTATCAAACTTCCTGTGGCCAGGCACAGTGGCTCACACCTACAATTCCAACACTTTGGGAGACCTAGGCAGGCGCATCACTGGAGGTCAGGAGTTGAGACCAGCCTGGCCAACATGGTGAACTCCGGTCTCTACTAAAAATACAAAAATTAGCCAGGCATGGTGGCAGGTGCCTGTAATCCCAACTACTTGGGAAGCTAAGGCAGGAGAATCACTTGAACCTGCGAGGTGGAGGTTGCAGTGAGAAAAGATCAAGCCAATGCACTCCAGCCTGGGTGACAAGAGCAAGACTCTGTCTCAAAAAAAACAAAACTTCCTGTTTAAAACCTTATTTTATATTTTTCTCTCTTGCCTCAGTTTTGATTAAGTATGTCTTTTTCATAAAGAAAAAGGAAAGACTGAGTTACTCTTTATCTTCTAAGACCTTTAATACGGCAATTCGTGTTTTGAGTAGTGTGGGGGTGGGGAGTATGTCAATATCAAATATTACTCAAAAGCATCACAATTGGCTTATTTTCCCCATTGTGGAGAAGTGAATTGAGGGAAAAAAAATCACTGATTTTCTTTTAAGAAATGAACCACCTCTAACATCCTACAATGCCATGAAGATTTCTAAGCAGGCAGTTACACGACTTGATTCTTGACCTTTATACATAAAGGTCCTACTGCTAGTGGGAAGCTTTCTTTCCCTGAAGTGGCAAGAACTTACGAATGCATCTAATCATATGCATTCTCAATCTCTAAAATTAAACATGATTTTTTTTCCCTTCCAAAACAATCTCCCAAGATGAAAACAGCAATAAAACAATATGCCTAATAATAATAATATACAATCAGGGACTTACGTGTCTGAAAGAACCTGAAAACTATTTTACAGACCATACATGCAGTCACGCCTCACTGAACAGTGGGGACAGGATCTGAGAAATGCATCATTAGGCAATTCTGTCGTTATGAAAACTCATGGTATACTTACACAAACCTAGATGGTAGAGCCTACTACACACCTAGGCTACTAACCTATACAGGATGTTACTGCAGGCAATTGTAACACAACGGTATTTGTTTATCTAAACATATCTAAAATACACTGTACAAAGGATTAAAAGATGGCACACATGTACAGGGCACTGACCATGAATAGAGCTTGCCAGCCTGGAAGCTGCTCTGGATGTGTGAGTGAGTAATGAGTGAATGTGAAGGCCTAGGCCACTACCATACACTAGTGTAGAACTTACACTGTACAGTTAGGCTACATTAAATGTATCTTTAACTATATTTCTTCAATAATAAATTAATGTTAGCGTACTGTAGCTTTTCTCTTCTATAAACTTTTTGGCTCTTTTTAAATAACATTTAACTTAAAAAACAAACACATTTTACACCTATAGAAAAAAATTTTATCTTTTTATTCTATAAGTTTTTATTTTTTTTTCTCCTTTTAAACTTTTGTTAAAAACTAAGATACAAATACATTAGCCTAGGCCTATACAGCGTCAGGATCAAGACATCGCTAGGCGACAGGAATTTTTCAGCTCCATTATAACCTTACCAGGACCACCCTCGTATATGCGGTCTGCCCTGGACCTAAACGTCGTTATGCGGCACATGACTGTATTTTGGTTCTGCAACCTAAAACATATCACGTCTAAAAAACAGTATTTCTAATCAATACATATGAAAATGTCTGTCTCAAAACACTTCTCTATATCTCATGGTAAATCTGCCACGAGTTCAATTAGCCAATTCCCCGCAAAGAATCCACAGGTTTTCCCTTCTTTAGGAATGTCAACCATTTTGCCTTTTATTTTTTCTGTAAAATTCAATTATGATGCACTAAGAGGCTGGGCCAAGTCCACACTAACAGCAATTCCTCCCACCCTGCAGCTGAAACCCTGGCAGAACTACACCCCCTCGCACACAATGCCCAGATCCCCTCTCCCTGGCTCGGTTAGGTGGCGGGGAGCAGTCCACATCACACCCCGGGGAGCTGGGCGGTGGCAGGACTTTACCAGAACTCTCTTCTTCCCATTTTTCCACGCACCACACCACTGGAGGCGCTCTCCCTTCACTGCGGTTGGGTCAATGTGGACGTTTTCCACTCGGCCAGCTCCCCACAAGCATAGGAGGAGGGGGAGGGGAAGCGCAAAGGGGCCACCCACGCCAGCCAGGAGGTGAGGAGGGAGCCCGGAGCAGAATGCAGGCCAACAGACCCGCAGCGAAACTGCACTTTTCCCGAAAGAGCAACCCAGACGGGTAGACAAAAGCTCCTCCTAAAAGATCTGGGTGCCAAGGCCTTTCCATCCTCACCTCGAAGCCCAGCCAATCCAGTAAATCCACAACCCTGGTTCTCCGGTACACAACCGACTCCTGCTACGGGTGGGTGCCTAACTTCGAGAATCGATACAATGGGCACCCCAGAGGGTAGAAGTGGGAACCAGGGGCGGTGCACGTGTTCCCCGAAACCAAGACAGACAATAAGAACAAGCCCGGGCTGCTGGGACCGCCCCACCCTTTTCCCCGCGCCTCCCACCAGGCGGGGCGCCATCGCCCCGAAGTCGGCAGACAAAGCCCCCTAGGGGCGGAGAGAAGGGCCCAGCCCAAAGCATCTGGGGCTGCACACAAAAGAGGGAGGGGCGCGAGGGGCGGCGCGAAACGGGAGGGCGCGGCACTCACCCACGGAGCCCGAGGAGCCCCTACGCTTGGGCGCGGCCGGAGTGGAGGGGGGCGCGGCGGGGGCCGGGGCGGGCGGGGTCCACACGGGTTCGGCCTGAGGGCTCACGCTGGCTGGCGGAGGAGGGGGAGGCCGGGCCGGAGGCTCGTCGTCCTCAGGGAGCTTGGAGGGCGAGACTGCGGCAGCAGATGGTGGGGATGGCGCGGGCACCGTCGACGACACCGGGCTCGGGTCCCAAGACGGCTGCCCCTCCGGGGCGGCGGGGGGCGCGGCCGGCAGGGGTCCCCGGGGCGCGGGCGGCAAGAAGTCATTCCCGAAGTCCATCAGAGACGCGCCGGCGGCAGGGGCTGTGAGCACCGGGGCCGCGGACAGCCCGGCGGCGGGCTTCCTCTCCAGCACTTCCAGCTCCTCCAGGTCTTCGTCCTCGTCCTCCTCTTCCTCCTCCTCCTCTTCCTCCTCTTCCTCGGGCTCCCTCACGAACTGGTACTTGAACGCGGGCTGCGGCCGGGGCGGGCTGTCCGAGGACGAGACCAGAGGCGACTGGTCCAGGTCTTCCATGGCTGGCGGGTGGAGATGATGCTGCAGGTGCTGCCGCCGCCGCCGCCGGGGCCGCGTCTCAGAGCCGCGGGAGGTTGTGGGGGTTGAGGAGAATTGAGAGGGGCTGGGCCGACCGAGCCGAGAGACCTGCTGTGGTGACGGCTCCCGGAACAATGAGACTGCTCCTCCAGCCTCCGCGCCGGTGATGCGCCACCCGCCCCGTCCCCAGTTGCCGCCACCGCCCAGACGAGCTGGGAGAGAAGCCAGCGGACTCTCCGCCCAGTTTGGCGTGACTCACCCTCACTGGCAGGGAGGGCAGGGACTGGCGCGGGAGGGAGAGAGCCAATCGGCTACAGGATAGAGAAGATAGGCGACCAGCCGCGCCAACGGAAAGGGAAGGAGCTGAAAGTGGGTGGGGATTACGGCACTTCCTCTCTCTTACCGGCTGGGATTGCGTTCAATGGGCGGGGCTGGGAGCTCCACCCCCACTTTGGTTAACAGTGAGTTGGGGTGGGGTCTTGGCCTTGCCCGCAGCGGGGGGTCCCTCTGTCTTTGGAGCACTGGGACAGAGGGCGGGCTGCTGTCTGGGAGGGGTCGGCGAGGTTCCTGGCGCGCCACCGGAAGGGCGTTATCCTGGGGGACTGAGGGTGGAAACTTTCCTCCCGGGAAAGGAAAAAAGCCGACTGGAGAAAGATACTAACTGGACTGTGAAGTGGGCCCTAAGGATTTTTGAAGATTTTTGCTATACGCGATTATATTTTCACTTAAAGTTCCAAACCACGTCACTACTACCGCCACCCTAAAATAAGAAAAAAAAAATTGTTTTTTTGACAGGCTCAGTCTAAACTTCAGGCTCTGGAATTGGTAGACAAAACAGCTGTGCTGAATTAACTGGGGATCTGGGGCCGACCATTTGAAAGTCTGCTCGTCTTCCAAAGAGAGTTTGGGGCCCTCCCTGCCTGCTGCTGGACTCTTATATGGTAGGAGAGTGAGTCACCCAAAGAGGGGGGCGGGGGAGAAAGGAAAGTGGAAATACAAAGATGCCTTGGAAAGCTTATTTGGTTCACATTACATTTCAGTCACCTGAGGTTCATGAGTCAACATTTCAGATGATTCAGGCTTTCTGGGAGTCAAGAAGCCCAGTACTCATTGATTTGATATGCAGGAATACGCATGACCCCCATTCCACTTTTTCTGAGACAAGACAGTTTAAAGAAAGTAGTTGCAGAACATGTAAGAATCAGGATCCTGGGCCGGTGGCTCACGCCTGTAATCCCAGCACTTTGGGAGGCTGAGGTGGGGCGGATCACGAGGTCAGGAGTTCGAGACCAGCCTGACCAACATGGTGAAACCCTGCCTCTACCAAAAATACAAAAATTAGCCGGGTGCGGTGGCGCGTGCCTCTAATCCCGGCTACTCAGGAGGATGGGGCAGGAGAATCGCTTGAACCCGGAGGCGGCGGTTGTAGTGAGCTGAGATCACTCCATTGCACTCCAGCGCTCCAGCCTGGGCAACAAGGCAAGACTCCGTCTCAAAAAAAAAAAAAAAAAAAAAAGAATCGGGATTTCTGATTTACCTTTCAAAAATATTCTCTGCATGCCTACTCTGGAAGTCCTAGAGAGAAGAAGATGCCTTGCTTTCAAGTTGCTCAAAGTCTAAATCAATCAGTTGCCACAAGTAGCCAGTGACTAAGGTACCTGCCTTAATCTACTGATTGAACACTCAGAATGTATTTAGTTAGACTGAAATTACATGTGCTGTCAGTGTAAAATGAGCACTGGATTTCAAGAATTAGTACCCCCAAAATGTAAAATATCTCACCTTTTATATTAACTTAATGTTGAAACTGACATTTTGAATACATTGGGATAAGTATAATATTACTAAATTAATTTCACTTGTTCTTTCTAGAGCAGCTTCTGGAGTATTTTAAATACATAATGGCTCACATTTTATTTCTTTTGCACAGTGCTAGTCTAGATTAATAATTAAAAAATGTTGATTACCATGGGGAATCACTGGTTATTTAAGCAAATTCTTAGCTCCAACTAATTTACATTACTATAAGCTTAATTTGGGTATCAGAAAAGTAGGAGTTGGAGGGAGGGATAAATAGGTGGAACACAGAAGATTTTGGGGGCAGTGAAACTGTTCTGTTATCCTTTAATGGTGGACACATAACATTATGCATTTGACAAAACCCATAGGGCTATGCAACAGAAAGAGTGAACACTAATGTAGGCTATTGACTTTAGTTAATTATATATCAGTATCAGTTCATCAGTTGTAACAAATGTACCACCTCAATGCAATATGTTAATAATAGAGGAAACTGTGGTTAGGGGGCAGGAGTGGGAGTGTATGGGAACTCTGTACTTCCTGTTCATTTTTTCTGTAAACCTAAAACTGCTCTAAGAAATAAAGTTTATGAACCTTAATAAAAGGAAAAAAATAATAAAGATTTCCTGATAATGTTACTTGATTGGGTTAATTATCAACAAAAGGTTCAAGACCTATCACATCAATTCCACAGATGACTATTTGTACAAAATGTTTGTGACTTGCTTTAAGTTTGGTTTTATTTTTTGGAGGGGTCGGGAAGAGTAGGAAGAGAGACATATTGATGTAGAATTTTGGGGTGGGAGGTTAATACCAAATGAATTTAAACAAAACAATTTTCTACAATGTTGACTACAAGAGACATATTTGAAGTGTTTGTCAAATATTTATCAAAAATGCATGATTTTCATCCGACTTCATACACATACAAAAATACACTAACAATATTTTATGTTTCAACCTTTTCTGTTGTCACAGTTTAGCTATCAGCAGTTCAGTCTTCCCTGTATGCATTTCCCACTGTGACTGATCTCAAATTCCTTAATGATAAGTGTCACAGGGCTTTTATATAAGTCTAATATAAACAGGGCTTATGTTATTTGTAAGTTGCTTATATGATATTTCTGCATTCATATATCCCTGTACCTAAAATTGTCTCAGGGGAATATCTTTAATCAAAGTTTCACAAAAGAATAATTATAAAAAGTAGTAGATTTACAATTTTAATAGTAAATAGCAATTAATATTGATTCAATAATATAAGCACTATCCTCTGGTGCAGAATAAAAATTTATTAATCTCAGTGACTTCTAAAAAAATAAGTGTTTGATAGATAGATGAGTAAAGAGTTTGCCCAGTGTTCCTAGGATGATCAACAAAGCAAAAAGAATGCTGCTGCTCTACCACAATTAAAAGTAAAGCTACTTATACATTATTGTAACTGATATATATAGATGTAAATATCACTGTCACTAACAAAATTCTGGTGAACATTTGAACACGTTAAAGGAAAAATGCACATTATAGATCTTAATAATCATTTTAAAATAATTATTCAATGATTTATATTGGAAAATACCTTATCAGCTGGGCATGATGGCTCACACCTGTAATCCCAGCACTTTGGGCAGCTGAGGCAGGTGGATCACTTGAGGTCGGAGTTTGAGACCAGTCTAGCCAACATGATGAAACCTCATCTCTACTAAAAATACCAAAACTAGCTGAGCATTGTGGTTCATGCATGTAACCCCAGCTACTCGGGAGGCTGAGGCAGGAGAATTGCTTGAACCTGGGCAGTGGAGATTGCAGTGAGCTGAGATCGCACCATTGTACTCCAGCCTGAGTGACAAGAGCCAAACTCCATCACAAAAAAAAAAAAAAAAGAAAAGAAAATACCTTATTGGAAGTAGAAGATTAAAGTTTTCAGATACCACTGGTGAGTAGCTGTTCTCTCTGAGAATATTACAAGAGATCCAGGCTGGTAGAATCATAGAATCTTAGGGTTGGGAGAACTTTGGGAGGTCAGCTCGACCAATCTCCCTTCCATGATCACGGTCTCACTTACAAGCAAAAGCTAAATAATGTGTACATATGTACATAGAGTTTGGAATGATAGACAATGGAGACTCAGAAGAGTGAGGGGTAGGAGTGGGGATGATAAGAAATTCCTTATGGGTACAATGTACATTATTAGGGTGATGGTAGGGATGATAAGAAATTCTTTATGAGTACAATGTACATTATTAGGGTGATGAATACACTAAAAGGGTGACTTCACTACAATGCAATAAATACATGCAACAAAATTGCACTGTCAAACCCCATACATTTATATAAATAAAAAATTTAAATATAGTTTAAAAAGAAAAGAAATTCTTAAGAGTGCCAAAATGATGTTTCAGTCTTTTTTAAATAGAAAGGTTGAAGGTAATTCAGTGGTGCTCTTGAACACATGCCAGTCATTTTCCATAGGTGAAAAAGCTATGGTTGACTGCTCTTGAAACAGGTGTGTCTGTAACCCACCTCTCATCTTTCTTCTCTTGCTGAACCATCCCTTTTGTGCTTTTACTTTATACTTTATTCATTCATAAGGGAAATATTTGTTGGGTATACACTCTGCACCAGGCCCTGCTCAAGACTTTGAAGAATATAGCACTAAGCCAAACAGACACAAATGTGCTCGCCTGTTTTCAGTAAGAGACCTATTACTTGGAAATCACCCATTCCATTTCTATAGTATTATGCCTTATTTGCAGAATGCTAAATTGACACCTAAGTTGGTATCTGTAAAATAAATTAATTATACTTGCATTATGTATGCCCCTCAAAAGAGTTAAAAGACATAGGATGGGTATACTCTTGTCTACATATAGCAGGATGTGAACTCCAGACTGTGTTTGGTAAGAGAAGAAAAATGAGAGGTGGATTGTAGACACACCTGTTTCAAGAGCAGTCAACCACAGCTTTTTCACCTATGAAAATGATTTGCCCATGTTCAGGAGCACCACTGAATGACATTCGACCTTTCTATTTAAAAAACACTGAAACATCATTTTGGCACTCTTAAGTGAAAAATTAACAGCTTGCTAAGTTGTTGTCCTTACCATTTTGTTGGGATTTTAGATTTTATGAAATGTACCTTTTTGTGAAATGCAGTTCATGGTTCTGTTCAACATCTTAACTTACATTAAATCCATTCTGTAATAAGAATAGAAATATAAATGTAAGATCAACTTCTTCAGCCATGCTAGTTAAGCATTGACAGTTAGTGTTGGACCTAAAATTAAAATGTTAAGTCCTAAAAAGAAATCATATAATAAGCAAGTGAAAGACATAATTAAAATTGAAACTTTAACTGTTTTAAGTCCTCTGCATTATTAGAAATTAGGCTATTTGAATATGTATTGTTTCCCTGGAGACATTTATTTTGATCTAGCAGAAAAATTACTTCAGATCCAAGAAAGCTGATTTTGATCTAGCAGTACAAAACCAAGCAGAAGACATCCTATGCTGTCTTAGACAAATAAAAATGTGTCCTCATATGAAAAAAGAACTACAGAATAGAGTCCACAAAATTAAACAACTCATTCTAATATATAACTTACTATTTTTAATACCTAAAGGTTGAAGTGTAAGTTCTGTTATTTCATCTTCAATGGAGATAGATAGAAACCAAGCGGTCACTGTCTTAAACATCATTCATTGATTCAAGTAAAACCTACTGACCATCTAGGGTCTGCTGATAAGTAATAGATAAAACACATTTCCTAATGTCAAAGAATGTATAGTCTAGTTTATATAAGAATGTATATCTGTAAATATGTATATATATATATATAGATCTATACATATATGTACATATATGTATATGATATAGGTTTACGTATCTATATATACATACATGTGTATGTATGTGTCTATATGTGTGTATATACGTCTGCACACACACAGTAGTTCCACATAATCCATGCTTTCACTTTCCAAGGTCTTAGTTACCCTCATTCAGCTGCAGTTCAAAAATATTAAAATGAAAACTCCAGAAATAAACAATTAATAAGTTTTAAATTGTGCGCTGTTCTGAGTAGCATGATGAAATCTCAAGCAGTCCCCTTCAGTCCCTCAAGGGAGGTAAATCATCCCTTTGTCTAGCGATCACACTGTCTATGCTCCCTGCCCTCCCCTCGTGATAGTCACTTAGCAGCCATCCCTGGGATCAGATCGGCTGTCATGGTATCACAGTGCTGCGTTCAGGTAACCCTTATTTTACATAATAATGGCCCTAACATGTGAAGGTAGAGACGCTGACAATTTGGATATGCCAAAAAGAAGTCATATGAAAAGGTGAGCCAGCTGTGGTGGCTCATACCTGTAATTCCAGCACTTTGAGAGGCGGGGAATGAGCAAATCGCTTGAGGTCAGGAGTTCAGGATCAGCCTGGGCAACATGGCAAAACCCGGTTTCTACAAAAAATACAAAAATTAGCTGGGCATGATGTGTGCACCTGTAGTTGCAGCTACTTGGAAGACTAAGTTGGGAAGATGGCTTGAGCCTGGGGGGTGTTGAGGCTACAGTGAGCTTTGATCACACCACTGTACTCCCACCTGGGTGAAAGAGTAAGACCCTGTCTCTAAAATAAAATAAATGCAAAGGTGAAAGTTTGTCATAGATATGTATGTATAAGAAAAAACAGACTATATATGTAGGGTTCAGTAGTAGCCACCATTTCAGGCATCTGGGGGTCTTGAAATGTATCCCCCAAAATAAGGAGGACTACTTTATACCTCTGCGTGTGGGGGAAAAGAGAGACAGAGAGAGACATATTCCAGCAGGATTTGGAATAAAGCCTCATAAAAGTTAATACTTGATCTTTTAAAACAGAAAAAGAAAGGCATTTAAAGAAGAGGAAATAACATCTACAGAGGCAGGGTGAAATGAAACTTTGATAAAGATTCAAGACACAGAGAGATCTCTGCTATAGCTAGAAAGGTCCAAAGTGGTAGAAAATAAAACCAGAAAAAATAAGCTAAGTACAGACTCTGATGGTCTCAAGTGCCATGCTGAAGAGCAGAACATTAGTCTCCCAGAGTTATTAAAGGTATTTTGAAGCAGTAGGATGACCTGATAAGTGATTTACAAAAACAACAGTGTCAGAGGATGGATTTTGGGTGCTAGAGTAAGGAAACCAAATACTGAAAATGCAATTATAATAGTACAGGTAACCATTGCCTTTATTTATAGCTTTATTATAACAACAGCGGTTTCAGGGAAACATAATTACTGCTTCTAATTCTGGCAAAAGTTGATAAGAGCCTAAACTAGGAGCACAGGAAATAGAGAGGAAAAGATCAATTTAAAATACATGGAAGAAGGTGAATTCATAGCATCTGATGACTAATACGATGGAGGGGCTAATGGAAAAGAAGAAAGAAAACCTGATTTGATGGCTTGAGCTTGGGTGACAAGGGAAATTGGTGCTGCCATTATCAAAGACAAGAATTCTGAGGAGAGAGCACAGTTTGGATGGATAATGCTGGGGAGACTATAATGACCTAAGTTTTGAGGTACCTTGAACTTGAGTTGAGTGCAGAACATTGAAGTAGAAGTAATCAGAGAGCAGCTGGAAAACCAGGGCTAGATTTCAGATGGAAGTCTAGACTGGAGAGCAAGGTACCTAAATCTGTTAGATAGCCTTCATCGGTCAAGGTTTGATGGGAAAACGTGGGGCTGGGGAAACCTGACCAAGCAGGTTGCTGGGTACTGTCTGCTGCTCATGGGAGGAAACAGCTAAGAATGCAGCCCTGGAAAACATGAATATGTAACACCTCTGGTTGTACCTGAACCACGTTATCTCCACTTAACATTTATTTTTCCAAGCAAAACAAAACCAAAAACTCCTTTTAGCTTTTCTTCGTAGGTCCAGTGTTTTAGATTTTATGTAGGTGCTCCTTTTTGTCTTCTCTACCCACCTTAAATATTAAACTCAGAACTCAAAACAGTATTCCAGTAAGTGTTCTGTATAATTGTATTTTTACCACAGAGTAATCAATAGTAATAGGTACAGCACCAATAATTTAAGCCTACAGATTGCCTGAAAATCTTCAGTAAGCTAGTGACTCCAGCCTCTTAGCCAATAACAAGCAGAACTGCCTACCGGACTTTTGCCTCTTCCTGTAACCATCCATAATGAAGACCCTAAAGAAAAGGAAATGGCTAAAAGAAAAGTAATAAGAGATTAAGCAAGCTCCATTAATTGCAAAATTAACCAGACAATAAGTGATTCTCTTATATGTTACTTTTATTTATGAGTTACAGAATTTTAAACAATCATTAGATCTATATTGCTCCTATTTCACTTGTTGCCTACTTTTATTCACAGAACCCAGAAACACAATCATCGCAAGAAATGCTACGGTATGACCTACCTGTCTTTGTTGAAACGCATTTACCTTTTATTGCTAAAAAGTTATTGTGATCTAGGATTTTCATTTTATATTAGTTTTATTTATTGTTCTGAGGAGAATTTTTTTCCTGTCAAGTGGTAAAGGAAATGGTAATCATTTATGAATAAAATATTATTTAATCTAATGAGTTAAATGTGGTGTGTCATGTATTCATTTCCCCTCCATCCCAAAACCCTATTAAAATGTCAGTAAAGCAATTTTAAAAATGATATTAACCAACAAGGACAAAGATAATAAGAGAGGAGACAACAATGGATATATTTCAACATATTTATGGAAGACCAAAAGCAAATGGAAGAGCAGTTACTGACTTAGCAGAGTGGATGAAGTTAAAAACCTAAATATCTTTCAAGGGGCAGTATCAACTAGAAGCAAGTCATTTTCTGTCACAGAACTCCTAAGAGCCCAGCCCTTGGAGGTACCAGGATTGGAAACAAATGGATTAAGTAAAAGTGGAACCCTTAGTCCCCATATCCCCATTCTGCTCCCAAAAAGCCTGTTCCCCCAACTCCTGCTGTCTCTTATGCTCCATTTTCCCCCAAACAGGAAATGGAAGAATTCTTACATGGTAAAACAAAATGGCTCCATTTTGAAGAGAAAATTCTTCAAAATATTGGCATGTAGAGTACCTCAGTAAAAAGGCCTGATCAGCCCCACATTTACGTCCACTCATCCTCTTCCTTCTCCCCACAGAGCTTCCCATACATATTTTTAAGGCTATACCCTTACACATGAAACAAAAAAACAAGAACCACCTGACATTCAATAAAAGTCATGAATGAAAACAAATAGACTAAAAAAACTTGAAGGAACAGAAACATACAGAGAACAGAAGAAAATAACAAAGAAACTATAATTAACATTTAGAGTAACTGGCCAGACATGGTGGCTCATACCTATAATTCCAGCACTTAGAGAGGCTGAGACAGATGGATCATCTGTGGTCAAGAGTTCGAGACCAGCCTGGCCAACACAGCAAAACCCGTTCTCTGCTAAAAACACAAAAAATTAGCCAGGCGTTGTGGCAGGCACCTGTAATCCCAGCTACTTGGGAGGCTGAGGCAGGAGATTTGTTTGAACCCAGGAGGCGGAGGTTGCAGTAAGCAGAGATCATGCCATTGCACTACAGTCTGGGCAACAAGAGCAAAACTTAATCTGGAAAAAAAAAAATAACCTATTTAGAGTGAGATAAAAGAAGGTATCACTTCCATAAAACAGAAACAATAAAAATAAAAAAGAGAACATGAAAGAATTTATAACTTAAAACTGATGCTATGTTCATAGCAACATTATTCTCAATAGCCAAAAAGTGGCTATGAGATGATGAAAAATTCCAGGAGATGGATGGTGGTGATGGTTATACAGCAAATGTGAATATACTTAATGCCACTGAAAAATTGTTAAAATAATAAACTATGTGTCATATGTATTTTACCTTGCTAAAAAATAATTGTTTAATTGCAGTTTTTTCATTAATAGTGTTAGAAGATGGAGTTGAAGAACCTCTCAGGAAATAGGGAAAAAAGGAACAAAAAGACGTATTAGCAACAAACTAGTGAAAATTGAAATTTTTTAGAAAAGCAATAATTATGTTGCCAAAAGATACACAATTTTAGTTAGGAGGAAGAAGTTCAAGAAGTCTGTTGTACAACATTGTAACTATAGTAACAATGTATTATATTCTTGAAAATTGCTGAGAATAGATTTTAAGTGTTTTAACCACAAAAAATAAGTATGTGAGATAATACATATGTTAATTAGCTCAATTAAGCCATTTCACAATATACGCATATTTCAAAACAGTGTGCTGTACATAATATACACAATTTTTTGTCAATTTATATAAATAAATAACCCCCCAAAATCAATATCATTTACTATAGCACTAGAAAACATGAAATATTGAAGGATTGATTTAACAAAGCATGCCCAAGACCATTACACTGCAAGCTACAAGCATTGCTGGGAGAAACTGAAGAAGCCAGAGGGACTTAAACTTGATTTCAAGACTTATCATAAAGCTACAACAATTAAGTCAAAGTAGTAACTGACATAAAGGTAGACAAATAGATCAATGGAACGGAGTAGAAGGTATAGAAACAAACTCTTAGAGCCACACATACGCAATTAATTTTTTAAAGAGTGTCAAGGTATTTCAGTAGGGAAAGGACAGTCTTTTTCAACAAATAGTGCTGGAACAATTGGACATACATATGTGAAAAAAATGAACAAGAATGCTGATCCTCATTTTACATCATATTCAAACATTAACTCAAAATGGATCATGAGCCTGAACAAAACAATCAAAATCATAAAATTTCCTGAAGAAAACAGCATAAAAATTTGGCATGGAGATATAATGCTGTGGTAAACATAAAATGGTACAACCACGTTGGAAAAACATTTGACAGTTTCTTAAAACACTGAAACATCACCAGTCATATGACACAGTAATTCCACACCTGGGTATTTTTTCCAAGAGAGATGAAAACTGGAAACAACCCGTGTCCATCCTCTGGTGAATGGATAAATACATTATAGCTTTGGAATTTTAATCAGCAATAAAAAGGAACAAACTTGATATACACAGCAATACGAAGAAACTCATGAGGATTATGTTAAGTGAAAGAAGAGAGACAGAAAAGACTACATACGATATGGTTCTGTTTATGTTACATTATAAATTAACAAAAACTGCAAGGCTGTGGGCTGGAGGAAGGGAATGACAGCAGAAAGGACTAGGGTACTTCTGGGAATGACAGAAATCATCCACATTTTGATTGTGGTGATGGATATACGACCATATACACTGTCAAGAATCACTGGACTATACGCTTAAAATGAGTGAACTTTATTGGATGCAAATTATGCCTTGATAAAGCTGATTATTTTTTCTAACATTAAGACAAAAAGATGAAAAATAGATGATAAAGATAAGGAAGAAAAATTTGGGAGGTCTATGAATTACTAATAAGAGATCCGGAAAAACACTAAGGTTCCTATTATTCTAATTTGTCCTCTAGAGAGTGAACTTACAGTACAGTACTCCATGCTCCATGACAAAGCATTATTTCAGAGTTTGCATTTTAATTTAGCACTATAAATGTGTACAGATTTTCTGTCAAAAATGTTTTAAGACTACTTCTTTTTTTAATTTTTATTTTATTTATTTTTTGAGACGGAGTCTTGCTGTGTCACCCAGGCTGGAGTGTGTGCCTGTAACCTCCGCTTCCTGGGTTCAAGTGATTCTCCTGCCTCAGCCTCCCAAGAAGCTGGGACTACAGGCATGCACTAACTTTTGTATTTTGTATTTTGTTTTGTTTTTTGAGATGGAGTCTCACTCATTCTGTCACCCAGGCTGGAGTGCAGTGGCATGATCTCAGCTCACTGCAACCTCCGCTTCCCAGGTTCAAGTGGGAACTTTTGTATTTTTAGTAGGGATGGGGTTTCACCATGTCGCCCAGGTTGTTCTCCAACTCCTGGCTTCGAGTGATCTGCCCGCCTCAGCCTCCAAAAGTGCTGGAATTACAGGCATAAGTCACCGTGCCCAGCCTTAAGATTGCTTCTTAAACAATTTTCCTTCTCTAAATTATCCTCTACTTCTATGAAGTTGATAATGCTATAAATAAAATATAATTCTAAACTAATTTGTGATTTAAACCTTAGAATTGGGGCAAGTTGCTGTTTTCAAATGACCATGTACTACTGTGCAATTAAAAAATAAACTATTATGTAAAGCAGATGTTTCTTAAGCATATTGTGCTTTCATTACCATATCTCTGAAACCCATCAATTTATCTTTGCTTCAGCAGCTTTATTGAGATATAGTTCACATATACAAGTTACACATTTAAAGTATGTGATTCAGTGCTAGCCATTTATCTTTTGTACAACTTTTGAATAAGATATGGAAGAGACAATGTGAGTCATTGGAGCAAGATTGTAGATCCAGTTTTGCTATGCCCTAGCTAAGTAACCACCAGTAACCTCTGGGCCTCTATATCCTCATCTGCAAATGAGGGGATTAAACTAGATGACTTCTCAGTCCCTAGCTCTGGTCTACTTTCAAGATACCTTATTTATGGCTCACGCCTGTAATCTCAGCTCTTTGAGAGGCCGAGGCGGGCAGATCACTTGAGGCCAGGAGTTTGAGACCCCCCTGGCCAACATGCTGAAACCCTGTCTCTACTAAAAATATAAAAATTAGCTGGGCATGGTGGCACATGCCTGCAGTCCCAAGTACTCTAGAGGCTGAGACAGGAGAATCTCTTGAACCCGGGAAGTGGAGGTTGTGAGCCGAGATCATGCCACTGCACTCCAGCCTGGGCGACAGAGTGAGTGAGACTCCATCTCAAAAACCAAAACAGAAGAAAAACTTGTTTATTTTTAACTTTTAGTTTATCTCTAGCACTAACACCAAAAACTGCGATAAGCAGCTCAGAAAGTTACACTTTACAGCAAGACAGTTGCAACAATGCTCTGAATTAAAGATGGTGCTGGCAGATTTATTACAGCACTTGGAAGTCCTTATAAATCTAATAAGATTCTTAAGCCTCATCTTGAAAGAAGACAGTTTCATTTTACACATTTCAGTAAGAAAAAGAGAAAGAAGGTAGTCACAGAGTGTGTTTAACTTAGATGAGCTTCTTTTTTCTAACTTTATTTTTCTCACTTCTAAAAGCAAATATGAAAACTATGTAGAAAGCTGAAGAGATTTAGAAATATATTCAAGTAAATGAGATTAAAATCAGTGGCTCGGCCAAATATCTTATCAAAAATATAAACAATATTGACTGCAGAGCTTTTATTAAAGTCAAAAATGAGAGTCCCCATAAAGGCCTGGTTGATATGCAAAATTTTGTCACTGCAGATATTTTAACAGTATATGATGTCATTTGTCTCTTTTCTCTATTTCAAATTACAGAGTTGAATTAGTTGACACATTTTTTAATGAATTTAGCAATATTTCTAAAACAACTTACATAGGATCTCTTAGTAAGTAATTCGGTATTGTTACGGGTTAAATTGTGTCCCCCCGAAAAGATATGTTGACATCCTAACCCCTAGTACCTCAGAATGACCTTATTTGGAAATAGGGAATTGCAGATGTTATTAGTTAAGATGAGGTTATGCCAGAGTTAAGTGGGCCCTTAACCCAATTTGACTGGGGTCCATCTGTGAAGAGAAGACAGAGACACATAGGGTAGATGGCCACGTTAAGACAGACAGAAATTGAAGTGATGCTGCAATAAACCGAGGAACTCCTGGGGCTACCAGAAGCTGGAAGAGGCAAAGGTGGAACCTCCCCTAGTGGCTTTGAAGGGAGCATGGCCCTGCCAACACCTTGATTTGGGACATCCAAGCTCCTGAACTGTGAGATAATTAATTTGTTGCTTTAAACCACCCAGTTTGCAGTACTTTGTTATGGCAGCCATAGAAAACATATAGATATATTCCCAAACATTATATACACACACGCAGACCTTAAAAACAGACTTGGGAGGAGGGGATTGGCTTGAGCCAATCACTCTCCTCTTGGTTACTCTTGGAGGTGGTCCTTGTTCCTGAATAGGCAGTACCTAGGAGATAGCCAAAGGTAATAATGCAAGCATCGGCTATTGTGAGACTAGCACATGGCAGCCAGTGTGAATTGGTCCAGGGAAACCAAGAAACTTCAGATGAAAAGAGAAGTAAGCAGCTCTCCAGGCCCCCGGAGAGTATGCTTCTCCATAAAAGCTGTGATTCTCTCGAGTGGTTTCCTGCCAGTAGAAAAAGAGATCATCAGCAGTGGGTACCTTCTGGGCCAAAGGTGACTTCAGGCCCATGAAAATTAAAAGCCAGTGACTATGGTCAGAAATGCTACTTTAGTAGGCATTTTGGGTTCTATCAGCCTGCCCCACACCCCTTTTACGTAAGAACTTTCCTACATGGGGGTGCATCCCTGGCAGCATTCATGTTTGTATTGTTTCTCTGCTCCTCTGTCCAGAGCTGATTAATCAAGGATACACACATAACTCCAGTCAGGCCAAACGGTACTCTCTCCCTCTTTCTCATTGTGTGTGTGTGTGTGTGTGTGTGTGTGTGTGTGTGTGCACGCGCATGCGCAAGCGAGCAAGAATTGGCACTTAGAAATAAGAACCTAGACTGGTTACTTGAACTTAACATGTGTATACTCAAGAATGAGGGAATGGCTATATTTTGCCCTGTGCACACAAGGCAACAAAGCCAGTATAGAGATAGGGTGCATGGGAGAAAGAGAGAGAGAGACAGGGAGAGAGAACGCAGATGACCATAGTAAGTCAGACAAAAAGTAGCTGCTTGTATTCTTGATGTGCTCCTAGGTCCTGGTTCGAATCCTTCATGAAACTTGGCTACACTTTCTGCCTTCTGTAAGATACTCTATTCTTTAAATAAATGTTTTTGTTTGTACTGATTTGAAATAAACTTCTATTACTTGCAACCAAAGAGCTTTGACTAATGAAGCCATAGACATTATTATATTATCTGTGTTATTAAAACGTTCTTTGTTAACAGTTACCTATAAAAGTCAGGTGGGGCTGGCATGGTGGCTCAAGCCTGTAAATCCCAACATTTTGGGAGGCTGAGGTAGGCAAATTCTTTGAGCTCAGGAGTTCAAGACCAGCCTGGGCAACATGGTGAAACCCCGTCCATACAAAAAATACAAAACTTAGCTGAGGAAGATGACATGCACCTGTGGTCCCAGCTACTCAGGAGCCTGAGGTGGGAGGATGAGTTGAGCCCAGGAAGTGAAGGCTGCAGTGAGCCAAGACTGTGCCACTATACTCCAAGCTGGGTGACAGAGCAAGACCCCACTTAGAAAAAAAAAAAAAAGTCAGGTGGGAGTGAGACTTCTCTGGATACCCTCTTTATGTCATTTTGACCTTCAAATTATCTAACTGTATTACCTATTTACAAAATATTTAATTTAGAAACTACTGTTGAAATAAGTTCTCAATATAGTGATTACGTGTCCTGCATCACAATTGTGGACACCCACTCTGTTTATTAAAACAGAGTAAAAAACAGATCTGAATTTTAAAACTCAGGCCTATGTAACTAAGCCAGAAATTTTATAATGGCGAATCAGAGGTTCTGCAATAAGATATAATTCCTAGGCTTAGGTAGTAAGCTCGACCTCAAAATAAGGCTTGTTATCCAGAAAGTAACCCAACCTCCTTCATAGACCTCTTCGGGATGCTTTGAAAACTTCTGACCCCAGAAAAAATGCACAAACAGAAAACACAAGTTTTCAATCATTCATGCATGCTTCAAAACCCTCCATGGATGTCAATAAATTTAGCTGCCAATACATTTACATTTCTTTCCTATTTAACTGGAGATGAATTGACATACCTGAAACAACTAAATAACCACATAGTGGTATTACATATCTGCATAGCTTAGCAAAAATGTCAAATAGGGAAGAAATCAGTGGGTCTGGTATGACGTGTGGGGATTTTTTTGGAGGAGCTGAGAAATGACCTCACTCTCAAAATAGTAGGATTTGGAAGCATAGAAGGTATAGAAAATAGAGCACAGTCACTTGAGAAGAAAGCAAAGCATGTGTGGGAACCATAAGACACAAGTCTGATTGAAGTAAGGATTTGTGTTAGCAAATTATATATGAAAAGCACCTAGCACAGGGTCCAGCATTTGGGTACTCAATTAATAGTAATTATTATTATTATTACGAGAGCAGAATAAGGTCACATAGCTAAGGTGAAGCCAGGTTCTAGAGGACTCTGAATGTTGCAAGAGCAATTAAGACTTGACAAGTCACTGTATTTTTGAGCAGAGGAACCTGATTCAGCAAAATTATTTGGAACATGTGAAAAATGGGATGGAGAAAGTGAAAAGAGGATGGGTGCTAAGAGTAGTTCAACCAGGTGTGGTGGTTCATGCCTCTAATCCCAGCACATAGGGAGGCCAGAGCAGAGGCTTGCTGGAGACTAGTAGTTTGAGAACAGCCTGGCCAACATAGCAAAAACCCATCTCTCAAAAAAATAAAAATTAGTTGGGCGTGGTGGTGCATGCATGTGGTTCTCGCTACTTGAGAGGCTGAGATGGGAGGATCACTTGAGCCAAGAAGGTCAAGGTCACAGTGAGCCATGATTGCACCATTGCCTTCCAGCTTTGGCAACAGAGCAAAATCCTATCTCAAATAAATAAATAAATGTAGAGTAGAGTGGAGTAGTTCAGTGGGTTTTGATTACAAAGCTAAAGAGAACTAAAACTAGGATGGTAAGAGTGGAAATAAAGGACCTACCTGAGAGACTTTAAAAACCAGAGAGTCCTCAGGGACTGATTCATGATCTACAAGAGATAAAGGAGAGGGAAAAGTCAGAAGAAATATTTTTAAATTTACATTACTATTATCATTTTCTTATTAAATATTACTAAATTAATCTTCTATTTTTTAGATTCTATGAGTGTTGCACTACTGGAATGTTTGTTCTGGGTAAAGGGTGCAAACATCCTTGATGAAGCTGCCCACAGCTCACACCAAAACTAAGCTGAGATATGACGTAGGAGGGAATCAGGGGTTTCTCTTCAGCCATGAACAGCTTTTAACTGAATGTGTAGGTGGTGATAATGTTAAATGTACCACACAAAATCAGATTCATTTTTTTACCCATACGAAATTTCCATGGTATATATGCCAGCTACCAGCCACTTTCAGCCTTGTCTATGCTTAACAGATTCTGAACTGTTTGTTGATGAAATTTTAGTAGAAATTCTTATAGTAGAATCCCAAATGTTCTCTTACTGTGTTAAGCCTGATTCATGGTAGTTGGAGGTTTTCATTCTCTCTGGGTGATTACGTTGGGTCTGCAGCTGCTGGAATCAGAAAAAAGGGGGAAAATAAAGTGGTGCTTCCAGGTTGCTAAGAAAAATGGAAAAAAACACAGAAATGACAGAAACCTTAAGAAGTCATCTCTACAGTCAAGGTAACATCTTTACAGTCATGTGGCAACTCTGTTACTTGTTCCCGGTACATTGTCACAGTCGAAAATGCGATTCTGGCTTAAGTTGTGGCTTTCTTTTTCTGATAATTTTTTTTAAATTAAAATAATAGAGATGGGGGGGTCTCACTATGTTGCCCAGGCTGGTCTTGAACTCTTGAGTTCAAGTGATCCTCCCACCTCAGCCTCCCAAAGTGCTGGGATTACAGGCATGAGCCACCATGCCTGGCCTAAGCTTTGGCTTTCAGAAGGTAGTGTGATATATACAGAACATGGTGTTAGAAAACTTGGGTTCTAATTCTAGGTTTATGTCTAATTATGGAGAGGACCTTGAGCAAGTCAATCCATTTTTAAAAAATTTTTAACCCAGCCTACGACAAGGTATTGTTTCAGGAATAAGTGAAATTTCATTGTCAAAGCTCTTTGTAACTGCAAAGCACCACAGAAAAATAAGGTATTTGTTGGGACATTTTACTTTTTGTTTTGCCTGTGCTGATCTCAACATCCCAAGGACAAGATCTATGATTTAGACTTAATTGGTTTTCTTTTTTTAATACACTTAATACATATAGTAGAAATTTAATTAATACTTTTTTTTGAGACAGTCTCACTCTGTTGCCCAGGATGGAGTGCAGTGGCGTGATCATTACTCACTGTAGCCTCAACCCTCCAGACTCAAGCTATCCTCCCACCTCAGCCTCCCGAATAGATGGGACTACAGGTATGCACCACCACCCCTGGCTAATTTTTGTATATTTGCTGGAGATTGGGTTTCATGCCAAGCGCAGTGGCTCACACCTATAATCCCATCACTTTGGGAGGCTGAGGTGAGTGGATCACCTGAGGTCAGGAGTTTGAGACCAGCCTGGCCAACATGGTGAAACCCTGTCTCTATCAAAAATACAAAAATTAGCTGGGTGTCATGGCAGGTACTTATAATCCCAGCTACTCAGGAGGCAGAGGCAGGAGAATTGCTTGAACCCAGGAGGTGGAAGTTGGAGTGAGTTAAGATTGCACTACTGCATTCCAGTGTGGGCAACAGAGTAAGACTCTGTCTCAGAGAAAAAAAAAAAAAAACAAAAAAAAAAACAGAGGGAGAGAGGAATGGGGTTTCATCATGTTGCCCAGGCTGGTCTCTAACTCCTAGGTTCAAGTGATCCTCTTGCCTAGGCCTCCCAAAGTGCTGGAATTACAGGGGTGAGCCACCCCTCCCCCAGCTTTAATTAATAATTTTGATTAATGTTGCAAACAAAGTGGAAACACTCCTGGAATGTTATTGGCTAATGGCTCAGAGATGCAGTCAGCCAGTGAGTGTATTGCTGTCTTCCCACAGCAGTAGTAGGAGAAGGAGAGAAGGTGGTGAGTGAGGAGAGAAAAAAAATAGATTGGATTTCTGATAATCTCCCAAAAAATGCACAGAATTTAACACAATATATTTGGCTATTTTTCTTTTATTACAAAAAGCTCATTGACTGCTCTGGACTTTAAAAGGAATGGGTATGTGGCAATTCAATTAACAATAGTACCTTGCCATTATTTTACTGATTTAATGGTTTCTATCTTTTATTTGTTTCTTTGCAGTTACATAGTTTTTCATACCTTTTTAGTACTAATTATAGCATGTAGTTGTTAGATCTCACTTATACCTACTGTTAAGTCCAGTGATCTCTTGAGAGATGTCTGATGGATTCTCAATGTCAGTGGAAGTCATGGGGAATTTCTACATTCCTTTACCATCTCATTTATTCATTCATTTAACAAATATGCAACGAGTGCCTACTGTATGCTGGACAGTTTATTAAGCACTGGTTACGGAAGCAAAATAGGCACAATCCTTGCCCTCATGCAGCTCACAATCTGGTGGCAGAGTATGCTAAAGACTTCTTGGGCCGGGTGCAGTTGCTCACACCTATAATCCCAGCACTTTGGGAGGCCAAGTGGGGCGGATTGCTTGATTCCAGGAGTTTGAGACCGGCCTGGGTAACACGGCAAAATACCATTTCTACAAAAAATACAAAAATTAGCTAGTGTGGCGGCACACGCCTATAGTCCTAGCTACTCAGGAGGCTGAGGTGGGAGGATTACTTGAGCCCAAGAGGCGAGGCTGTGGTCAGCCAAGATCACACCATTGTACTCCAGCCTGTGCGACAGAGCACAACCCTGTCTCAAAAAAAAAGAAGACTTCTTTTTGGCCCCCAGTATCCATTATCCTCTTCTTTAGAAGTGGACCTCCAATATTAAATAATGTAAAGTAAATAACAGTCATCATGACATTCTTCCTCTAAATTTTAGTATGCACATTTTAGAAATAAGAATTTTTTTTGAGACAGAGTCTCACTCTGTCACCCAGGCTGGAGTTCAGTGGCACCTTCTCAGCTCACTGCAACCTCCACCTCCGGGGTTCAAGCAATTCTCCTGCCTCTGCCTCCTGAGTAGCTGGGATTACAGGCGCATGCCACCACACCCAGCTGATTTTTCTACTTTTAATAGAGATGGGGTTTCACCATGCTGGCCAGGCAGATCTCAAACTCCTGACTTCAGGTGATCCACCCACCTTGGCCTCCCAAAGTGTTGGGATTACAGGTGTGAGCCACTGCGTTTTCCTACATAGCCAAAATAACAATCATAGCTGACAGTATTAATAATTCCTTAATAGCGTATTATATCTGAATACCTATGCATATTGAAATTTCCCTGGTTGTCCATGCAATGTCCTTTACAGCTGGTTTATCCAAACCAGGATCCAAGTGAGAACCACACATTATATCTGGTAGTTACATTCCCTCAGTCTCTTTGAAATAGATCAGTCCCTTTATTCATGATACTGCAATGTTAAAGAGACAGAAACAGGGACAATTGTCCTATAGAAGAATGTCCCAATTTCTTAATTGTTCAATTGCTTTGTTAGGGTATCAGTTAGCTTGCTTGTGTTTCCCTTGTAATTTCTGTAAAGCTGAAGTTATATTATGACAAATTGATATGGAAGGGGGGTAGGAAAGTGCTGGGAGGAGAAAGGCGGGTCCCTGGTGAGGGCTCCACCCCGGGGCCTTCGAGCACAGACCTAGGTGATGACAGGCACTCCTGCCTTTGTGGTCAAACGTTGCATTTCCCAAGACCACCCTGGCCTCCCATACCCGCATCCTGTGCCTATAAAAACCCAAGACCGGGCCGGGTGCAGTGGCTCACGCCTGTAATCCCAGCACTGGCCCACATGGCAAAACCCTGTCTCTACTGAAAATACAAAAATTAGCCTGGCGTGGTGGTGTGCACCTGTAATCCCAGCTACCTAGGAGGCTGAGGCAGGAGAATCGCTGGAACCCGGGGGAGCAGAGGGTGCAGTGAGCAGAGATTGCACCACTGCTCTCCAACCTGGGCGACCGAGCAAGACTCCATCTCAAAACAAAACAAAACAAAAAAAACCCAAGACCAAGGCAAACACACGCAAACGGCTGGACGTTGAGAGAAATACATTGGCGGGGAAACACACAAGTGACTGGACTTCGAGAGGACATTGAGAGCACGTCAAGTGCCCACGGACAGGCGCTGGCACCCCAGCAGGCCATCGACTGGCAGAACAATGCACAGTTTGGCCGCGGGGGTGGGAGAAGAGTCGGGCGCCGAGCAGGCGGCAGAGCAGCCGGACTCCAGGGGAAAACCATCTCCCTTCTGGCTCCCCCATCTGCTGAGAGCTACTTCCACTCAATAAAACCTTGCACTTACTCTCCAAGCCCACACGTGATCCGATTCTTCCACTACACCAAGGCAAGAACCCCATGACACAGAAAGCCCTCTGTCCTTGTGATAAGGCAGGGGTCTGACTGAGCTGACTAACACAAGCCGCCTACAGACGGCTAAACTAAAAGAGCACCCTGCGAACGCCCACTGCGGCTTTAGCTGTAAACATTCACCCCTAGACACAGCCTTGGGGTAGGAGCCCCGCAGCCTGCCATCTGTATGCCTCCTTTCGAGGTCGAGCAGTAGGGCACTGAAGAAGCGAGCCACACCCCCATCGCACGCCCTGGGAGGGGGACAAGGAAATCCTTCCCATTTCAAAAGTAAGGCCCCGTTGGACTCAAATGTAAACATTTTTGGCAAGATTGTGTCACAAGTAGTACTGTGTACTTCAAATCACATCATATCAGGAGACACAGAATATCTGACCCCTGGACTGAGGTGATGACAGCCTGACTTTTTCACTGTAAAGCTTTGTTCTCCTTATGGACGGAAGTAACCTGTGCGGAGTTTTTTCTGGCACCTTATGAATGTCCTTTGTCATTAGCCATCTACCCGATCACCTTAACATCAATTGAAAATCCTTGCTTGAGTCAGTAATTTCTCTAAGGAGCCCTCAATTTTTAACAGTGTGTATAAAATCTCCCTTACTTTGAATAAAAACTGTATTTGCCTTCCTGACTCCATCTGTATGGAATACAGGCATGATGGCTGGAACTGGAGCAACCATTTTGGACCATGAGGTGGAAGCCATATGCTGAATTTAGTGGAATAGCCAGAGGGAAGAAACCTAGGTCTCTCATGACCATGAAGCTACCATACTAACCCTGATCTACCTGCCTCTAAACTTTGTTTATATGAGAGAAAAATGAACTATCATTTTCAGCCACTGTACATTTTTCAGCAGTTGAATCAATTCCTGACACAGCAAAGAAGATAATAAAACAAACATATAATTTTGGTAAAGTATATTTTTAAAATACAGAATATGGGAATAGAAGATAGTGGGCTTCTTAGGTGAAATGGGAAAGGCTTCGCAAGGAGGTTGCATTTGAGTGGAGAGTAGAATGCTGAGAAGCAGTAAATTGTGTGGAGTGTTAGGGAGTATCCTAAACAGAGGAGACTGCGTGTAGGAAGTGAGAAAGTAGAAGGGCTTGTTTGGCATGTTCACGGAATTAAAAGGAGGCCATGTAGCTGGAGCTTAATGCACCAGATGGCGTGGGAGAAGGTAGCAGATGCAACGTCATTTAGGGCTAGCAGGCCGTAGTAATGAGTTGGCTTTTTTTTTTTCCCACACATAATGGTAAGAGTTGTAAGCAGGAGAATAACACTGAATTATGTTTTAAAAAGTTATTCTGGGCCCAACGCAGTGGCTCACACCTGTAATCCCAGCACTTTGGGAGGCTGAGGCTGGCAGATCACTTGAGGTCAGCAGTTCCTGATCAGCCTGGAAAACATAGTGAAACCCCGTCTCTACTAAAAATACAAAAATTAGCTGGGTGTGGTGGCAGGCGCCTGTAGTCCCAGCTACTTGGGAGGCGGAGGCAAGAGAATCGCTTGAAGCTGGGAGGCAGAAGTTGCAGTGAGCCAAGATGGTGCCGCTGTACTCCAGCCTGGGCAACAGAGAGAGACAGGCCCAAAAAAAAAAAAAAAAAAAAAAAAGTTATTCTGACTGTTGTGTGGTGAACAGAGGGCATCGAAAGTGAAAGCAGGCCGAGCACAGTGGCTCACGCATCTCAGCACTTTGGAAGGCCAATATGCAATATTACTTGAGGCCAGGATTTCAAGACCAACCTGGGCAACAAAGTGAGACCCTTTTAAACAAAAAAGTTTAAAAATTAGCCAGGTGTGGTGGTGTGCACCTGTAGTCCCAGTGCCTCAGGAGGCTGAGGCAGGAGGATTTCTTGAGCCCAGGAGTGGCACCATGATGGTGCCACTGTAATCCAGACTGAGTGATAGAGCAAGACCAAGCAAGCAAGCAAGAAATGGAAAAGAAAGACAAGAACGAAAGAGAAAGAAGAAAGAGAGAGAAGAAAAGAAAGAGAGAGAAAGAAGGAAAAAAGAGAGAGAAAAGAAAAAAGAAAACACATAATAGAAATTTATTTTCAAAAGAAACATCTAGAATCATCCCAGACCACCTATAGTACTTTGGCAAAAATTATTCATATTTAAAATAACAACACAAACCCTTTTTTTTTTTTTTTTTTAGATGGAGTCTCACTCTGCCCACCAGGCTGGAGTACAATGGCACAATCTTGGCTTACTGCAACCTCTGCCTCCCAGGTTCAAGCGATTCTCCTGCCCCAGCCTCCTGAGTAGCTGGGATTATGAGTGCCTGCCACCACACCCAGCTAATTTTTGTATTTTTAGTAGAGATGGGGTTTTACCACGTTGGTAAAGCTGGTCTCGAAACCCTGACCTCAGGTGATCCACCGGCCTAGGCCTCCCAAAGCACTGGGATTACAGGTGTGAGCCACTGCATCTGGCCTACACAAACATTCTTAAATCATTAAAAAATGTTGGATTTCTATATAAAAATACCAAGACTGTGAAAGTACAATCATTTACTTAAAAAATGCTCATCAGTGAGAAATAAATAGTTTTCTGGTTAATCTTCAGCCACCAGTCAAATTAATTATAATGTAAAATTCCAGTTAATTAAGACTTTCTCATTTTAAATTATGTGATTAACTAAACATATGAATTTTGCCCTAATATAACTTTCTTTTTTAAGGAATCACTTATGTGACAGTGATAAAGTATCAAATTCGATTAATAATATAAATTAACAGCTTTAATTTTCCATTTATAATATATGTATTTGTAAACAGTGTACCCCAAGTAAACCAGTAAGCACATACTGAAAAGAATGCAAGTGAAATTACAGAGATAAGTTTAGTATATTACTGACTGATATCTGTAGCCTGAAAAAGCCATCAGTTCTACTCTCGTAGAATGTCTTGTTTATTCAGCATTCTACAGAAGTTTGTTCATATCAGAATCCACTGCCACGCTAACATTCAGTTTACACAAATAGCATTTTACTGGAGCATTTGTTTTTATTTATAACACATTTTCTTTACATTTCTATAACTAAAAGCTTTTCTTAAATGGCACTTATAATCTCCGTGTTTTATCCCATCTGACTTCAACCACTATTTGATACTATAATGAGTATGTTATACTTTCTCTGTAAAGGGTCACTTTTATAGGCATATTAACAAATTTAAATCAAAATGAAATCAAGTAAGAATATACCAAAGAAAATTAACAGATATCCACCAAAAGACATGTAAAGGTGCTCATGGCAGCTGTATTCATAATATCTAAAACTTAAAAAATAAAGAATCAAATGTTCATCAAGAGTAGAATGGATTAATTCGTGTAAAGAAATACTATATAAGTGGTTTGCAATAAAAAGAGCAAACCATTACACTTACTAATTTAAGTCAACCCTAGAGAACTGATGTTGAACAAAAGAAACAAAGTACACGCACACACACACACACACACACACACACACACACAGACACACACACACACATGCAAACCATGCAGTATGATTCCATTTATATGAAGTTTAAAAACATGCCAAACAGGCTGGGTGCAGTGGCTCACGCCTGTAATCCCAGCACTTTGGGAAGCCGAGGTGGGCGGATCACAAGGTCAGGCATTCAAGACCAGCCTGGTCACCACGGTGAAACCCTGTCTCTACCAAAAATACAAAAAAATTAGCCAGGCGTGGTGGCAGGTGCCTGTAATCCCAGCTACTTGGGAGGCTGAGGCAAAGAGAATTGCTTGAACCTGGGAGGTGGAGGTTGCAGTGAGCTGAGATCACACCATTGCACTCCAGCCTAGGCGACAGTGCGAGACTCTGTGTCAAAAAAAAACAAAAACCATGCAAAACTGCTTCTGGATGACTAGATAATAATAATAATAATAATAATAAACTATGCAAAACTAATCTATGGAGATAAAAATTAGAACAACTGTTATGGGGTTAGAGAAGTATTACTGACTGAGAAGGGGCTTGATAGGGCCTTGTGGGATGCTGGAATTATTCTGTACTTGACTTGGATGATAGTTACACAGTTCTACACTCATATAGAAACTAATGTGCATACACGTGTATGCACATGTGGAAAATAAACTTTAAGATTAGTGCATTTTACTATATGGATGTCATGCTTCAATAATTTTTTTAAATTCAGTAGTAAATTATAGTGCATCATCCAATAGACTAATAGAACTTATAAAAAAGAATAGAATTACATGAATCAAAAGGAATGATATCCCAAAATAGTAAGTGATAAGAGCAATTGACAAAGTAGTTTGTTAGTATGAACCCATTTGTGTGTGTATATGTGTGTGCGTGTGTGTATGTTTTAATACCTACACGTTTGATTATATATACATGAGCAAATTCTGGAAGGATACACAAGAAATTATTTTTATAGTGGTTACCTCAGACAACTGGAATGTGGGATTAAGGGCTGGAGTTTGTACATAAACTCTTATTTTTCAGTTTTTCTTTTTAATGCTCTTTATATAAATTTAGCCTAATTTTGCTGGGTGTGGTGTCTCACGCCTGTAATCCCAGCACTTTGGGAGGCTGACGTGGGCAGATCACTTGAGGTCAGAAGTTCAAGACAAGCCTGGCCAACATAGTGAAACTCTGTCTCTACTAAAAATACAAAAATTAGCCAGATGTGGTGGTGGGCGCCTGTAGTCCCAGCTACTCAGGAGGCTGAGGCAGGAGAATCACTTGAGTCCAGGAGGCAGAGGTTGCAGTGAGTCAAGATAGTGCCACTGCACTCCAGCCTGGGAGATAGCAAGACTCCATGTCATAAATAAATAAATAAATAAGTTTAGCCTAATTTAAAAGGCCTTGTTAATCTTTTCTGCATTTGTAAAATTGTATTACGTCGAATCATATGAAATTGTCATTTTTATAAGCAAAAAATGTGAGAATATTGAGTTTCATATAGTGCAGTATCATACAATGAACAGAAGTACCTATATGAAAACATTCATTTAGACATTATTCATTCAGAATTTGAAATAATTTGCATGTTCAACATAAAGAACATAACCCAAACCTAATAAGATTATCTATGTATATTTGAGTTTAATGTTTGTTACCCAAAAGTACAGTAGTTTAATAAACTGTTTAAAAATTGTTTATAATGCACACTGTTTATATACTAATTGATTTCTAATAGTTTTTGAACCTATATATTACAAAAATATAATGAAATTGGAAATTAGAAAATCTAGGGTTAGTGTCCAGCTCTGTCACTGGCTCTCAGACATGGGATAAGATGCTTGATAATTGCTCTGAACCTCAATTTTCTTCAGTATAACATAAGGAATATGATACCTGACCTGCAGGATTGCTCAAAGGATTAATTGCTGATGCATGTAAAAACACTGGAAAGTACAATGCACGATCCAAATGTAGTCATTAATGTTTTTAAACAAGGAAAGGGAATAGAACATGTTTGATTTGAAGGGATCAACTTTGCAATAACCACATTGCAATTTTTTTTTTTTAAAGATAGAGTCTTGCTCTGTTACCCAGGCTGGAGTGCAGTGGCATGATCTCAGCTCACTACAATCTCCACCTCCTGGGTTCAAGCGATTCTCGTGCCTCAGCCACCTGAGTAGCTGGGATTACAGGCATGTACCACCATGCCCAGCTAATTTTTTTGTATTTTTAGTAGAGATGACCATGTTGGCCAGGCTGATCTTGAACTCCTGACCTCAACTGATTATCCTGCTTCGGCCTCCCAAAGTGCTGGGATTATAGGCATGAGCCACTATGCCTGGCCCCATATTGCAATTTATATTCTTCTAGATCAATAATTCTGAGATTTTTCATCTCAAGACCCCTTTACACTCTTCTATGCTGTGGATTTTAGCTATTAATATTTATTGTACTGTAAGTTAGAATAAATGTTAAGCATTTATTTAAAAATAACATTAACCCACTGCATGTTAATATAAATCACATTTTTTATGAGAAATAGCTATTGCTGAAACAAATAATTAGTAAGAAAAGAAGTATTATTTTACATTTTTGCAAATTTCCTTGAAGTCTAGCTTAATATAAGACAGCTGGATTCTCATATCTACTTCTGCATTCAATCTCTTGAAATCCATTGTTTTGGTTGAAGTGTATGAAGCAAATTTGGTGTTAAGCAGATACGTCGTTGAAAAGGGGAAGAATATTTTAATGACTGTTTAAGATGATTGTTGATATTACTATTTGGTACCATATCAAAACTCAGTAAGTGGTAGTTCCTTAAAGGCGATTTGCAGTGTGGAATCTGAAACTGTATCAGTGAACTTTTCCTACCCTGCTACATTAAAATCCATTGGTCTATCCTGCACTCTGAATGAACCTTTCACCCATGCATCATTTAGTAATATATTGAAAATATTAGTACATAGACTTATTCATATCTTCCCAAGTTTGACATATTTCCTTAGATAATATTTTAAAATCACATTAATCATTATCACCATTTCTCTCATCAAAAAAGTCTTTTAGTACTAGGGAACTGTCAAACTTACAGCGGTGAATGCAGGTTTTCCAAAATTCTAGTTTTTAGTTGAAAACCTGAACTTTATATTTAACAAAATACTGTCAGTTTTTCTTTCCTTGAAATGACAAGGTTTACTTCATTTGTTTTTGATTAAAGTTCTGCTGAATACCCAAGTCTGAATAACCACAGTTTGTCTGCCAGTTGCTCTTTCAAGTGAAAATGGTGTTCCACAAAAAGAGTGGCTAGTTCAGCTTGCAACTCAAACAATTGCATAAATGATGTGCTCAAGACAACCACTTTTGTACTACAGTATGCAGCAACAATGCTTTCTGTGTACTTCCCATTTTAGCACACAGAATGTTAAAAAATGGGCACTCAAGGATCAAGATTTAATAAAATTAATAATTTTGATTACTTTGACAAGGACCTTCTTCAGTGAAACTGGCTTTTCTTTTTACTATGAGTGCATGGAGGTGGAGAACTCAAAGACAATTAGTGTACTTTAAAGCCACTGCCTTGATTTGTGCCCAGGCACCCAAAGTTCCAATCACCATTGCTTTTGTATCGTCAATGCAAAATTAGAGAGAAGTGGCACAAGGGGTGGGGAGAGGGCAAATAACATCTTCATATTATTTTTAAAAGAGTTTGGACCTTTCAGACTTTTTCTTAAGAAATCTCAGGAGGAGCACCCAGGGGTCTGTAGACCACACTTTGAGAATTGTTGATCTAGGTAATAATGAACACATTTCACCTAGCTCAGAACAAACCCTAATTAGACTGGTTTCGTCCAGTCATCTTCAAGAAATCAATTGTTTCAAATATGAAAGTTCTAATCTTTATCAGTGAGATACAAATAATTCTTCTCACCCATGTCAGCATTCTTCTGGAAAATAAAATCCAAAATTACCTGGTCCTCTGTAACCACCTCCCTCAAAAAATCAGAAAGCCCCTCTAATACTCTAAGTGTTCCTTTAATTAATTCAACTCTGCCATTGTCTAAGAGCAAACTGAAAATATCTGCCTGGCCAGAGACTACTGTCCACAGAGTTTATTACTATTAAACAAATACGAGTTACAACTTGTAGGTGAATATGAAGTAGAATTGTTCACCCTCCTTCCAGAAGTAGAGTTTACTTCTAGTTAGGAAAATTCACCTGTGAGTTTTCTCTAAGGCACTCAGGGCAGGCTTCTGCCTCCTCCACCCGAGCATTCTTCCAAAATGAATAGCAGAGGCTGGGAGATAAAGCAGTCTCCCAGAGAGGCCCAACCAACATTCCTGGGGGCATCTCCCAGGCCTGCAGCTCCACCCATCACCCAGTGCCCATGAGGTTCAGTGTCTTTTCTAAGACAGCCGAAAAAAAAAAAAAAAAAAGAGAGACCAGCGTGGAGCTGAACCATGTCCATTTGATATCAAAGAGGAAAAAGAGAGAAACACAGGTATATGAATTCAGCCAAATGCTGGCTGGAGAAGTAGGGATGATGACAATTGGGGCAAGCATTGAGAGAAGGGATGAAGAATTAAGAGAAAGCACCAAACGTGGGGTAAAAGACAACACATTATGGAAATCCCTTTTAAAAAGTGTTGCCCATTGGTTTATATAGTTCTGACAGCAGAGACCAATCATAGGGCAAATTGAGAACATGCCAAGCACCATTAACCAAGGCAAAGAGACAATCTAAAGCAGGGGTTCCTCAACCTCAGAACAATTAAAACTATGAGCTGGATAATCTTTGTTATGGGGGCTGTCTTGTGCATTCTAAGATGTTTAGCAGGAACCCCGGATGCTACTCAGTAGATGCCAGTAATAATACTCCAGTAATACTCCCTTCCCCAAACCCTCCCTACCCCCTAAACAAAAGGTCAAGCACAGTAGCTCACACCTGTAATCCCAGCACTTTGGGAAGCTAAGGCAGAAGGATGCCTTGAGCTCGGAAGTTCAAGACCAGCCTGGGTAACACATCGAGATCTTGTCTCTACTAAAAATATTAAAACATTAGCCATTCGTGATGGTCACACTTAAAGTCCCAGCTACTCAAGAGACTGAGGGCAGAGGATCATTTGGGCCCAGGAGATGCAGGCTATCGTGAGCTATGATCATGCCATTGCACTCCAGCCTGAGTGACTAAGCAAGACTCTGTCTCAAAAAAAGAAAGAGAAAAGAAAAGAAAAAGAAAATACTCCCTCTCATTTGCAACAACCAAAAATGCCTTTGGGAAGATGGATGAGATTAGGGGTGGGAAGCAAAATTGACTTTGGTTAAAAATCACTGATCTATTATTATCTCAGCATATAAAACTCTCCACTTGTATCAAGGACAAACAGCTGTTTTGATTTTTTTTTGTTAATGGACCTTTGAAACTCTAAGCCCAGGCTAAGTTCCTGGAAATGGTTTCAAATTCTGCTTAGCTTCTACAGTAATAATTTACTAGCTACCAAGGGGTCTCTTGCTTGTGATCTACAAGATAAAAATGTCTGGCACAGAGTCAGTCATCCTGGGTCTTATTACTACCCTGCAATTAACTCTTTGTGTCTCAGTTTCAACATTTCTCAACAGGGAGCAATTGTACCTCCCCTACCTTCTGTGTAGGTGATTATAAGCATATGATAAAAGGAGATGGAAAAGTGCTTTGAAAGCTAAAAGAAAATGTAACCGACATAATTAACTCATTATGGTATTTTCGGAAACTAGAAACACATTAACAAACACTGTAGTGTTTGATGGCTTTTTCTACTTTTAACTACAAATGATTTGTCTTGCCATAAAAAATGCCAGTCATTTACTTCTGCTAATGCAGAGAATAAATGTGATCTGATTCTATGAAAAACGCTGCAGGCGATCACTGACATCAGACTGTCAATTTATAGATTATCTCTTTTTAGCAAACCATAGTGCATACCCTTCACTGCGGTCCCCAGCACTGCCGCAGTGCCTGTGGTTGTCAAAAACCACAAACAAAACCCCTGAATCTTTTTAGAGATTCTGTGGATGTATTAGTGAAGGGAAGGAAGAAGTTGCAAAGATCACAAACAGTTTAGGAGGAGTCCAAATTACTTTGTAAAGATGTTATAATGACTGAGTTAGCCTGAGAATTTTGGAACTCAAAAGAGATGCTGACAGATGAGAAGAGCAGAAAGTCGAGTTAGAAGATTGCTAAAATCAACTTCATTTATTTGAACAGTACAAGACAGTGAAAGTGTTCATCATCTTCCTCCTCTGCAATAAGCAGCTCCCACCACTATCTCAAATCATTGACATATCCTTCCATGGTATGGATGTGCCACAATTGGTGTAAACAGTCCCTTATTGACGTGGATCGTTTTTAGTTTTTTTTCTTTCTTTTAAAAAAATTTTAAGTAAAACTGGAGTAAACACTGTCAAAGAAAAGCAATATTTATGTTTATATTTTCTTAGGATACATTCTTGGTTGTGAAGCTTCTGGAACCAGGGGCATACACATTTTTTAAGCTTTCACTTTTGATAATTTTTTGAGCAATTTCTTCTCTTTAATTATCACAGTACCATCTTGCTGTTCTAGATATAACTGTACCACTTAGCACTTGAGCGCATGCCTAATGATACTTGATATGCATTCTAATTTTGAAATTTCCCAAAGGAATGTTTATATGATCTTTAAATTTGGAAAATCTCTAACTACAAGGATCCACAACTATTATGTTTCTTGTCATCAACAAGATGACAGAAAAGATGTTTTCAGGATTATCATTTGTGCTTTATACTTCTTTATTAAATATGCCAGGTTTATTTCAAATAATCAACAGAGAAATTGTTAAAGTTCTTTTTCTGCAACTCTATCCCCTGAAAACAAGCTTCTTCAGTTGCTCAGCTTCATCATTCTTTCATCTTATTCAATTGCCCCTTCTAGCTTCCATCCCTCAATATAATTATTTATGTCTGCAATTTTATTAGGCAATTCTGTTAAGAGACCAGGCTGGGTTTTACATATTTATAAATAAATTATAAAGAAAAGTTTTACTGTACCTACTATACAACAGCAAAGAAAGACAATTCTAACTAGCCATGTGTCTCACAGAAACTACTTTCAAAAGTTTATTGCCATGCATAAACTTGTGACCTTTTTCTTTCCTGCTGGGGATAACCTTTAGCTCAATCTCCATTTATTTCTCTCCATAAATATCAAACAACCAAGAGCATTAATTTTATCATCCAATGTGTAACCTATTATATTTTCTTATTTGCAGCAGTGTCGACAAATAGCTTTATAGAAAACATAAATATGTAGTAGCATAGCATTTAGTTGTTACTATTAGAAGAAACTGTAGCAGTAGTTCAATTTTTATGTGTTATCCTTGGAGCTAAGAGTAGGAGGAGAACAGAGAATTTGGCAGCAAGTTGGTATACTTAAGGAAATGCCTAACAGCCACCCCCAGTATCTTTGGGAAACAATTCCGGGAATTACAACAGAAATGCTAATATATGACATCTGTATGAAGCTATATTACTCTGTCAATGTGCAAATTTCCAGGGACACATTAGGAGCCACTTTAAAATACAATTTTTAGAATTCCCCTGTGTCTTTAGACTGCTCACATCAATGGCTTTCTGGGGACATTTGCTGATTCTACGCACTGAAAATTTTAGTCTAACAGCTTGATTCACAGGTGTTGAAACTAAAAAGAACTTTAGAGATAAAGCAAAGTTTTCTTCACTTAAAGGCAAAGAGACTGCTAAACTTATCCAGATCACTCGCTGGTTGGTGGCAGTGCCAGGACCTGAGCTCAGCTTCTGAAATGAGCTCTGATGCATCACCCACAGCACCGCTTTCCCACAAGACCACCTGCCCTAGTCGCATCGGAGCGTCACATTCACTGTGAGGTTAAGCCAGAGTCACAGCATATCCTCAAAGCCGCCCATTTACCCAACCCCAGCAATGATATCAGGTGGCAAGTAAGTAAATATAATGCACCATTGTCATAAATTTCAGGTGTTCTCTCTCAGACAACCATGTTTGAAGGTGATGTGCTTTAGTAGCCCATTTGTTTTACAAGATGCTATGGAAGTTGGTAGTAACTCTGAAGCTAGGTCAGAGATGAATACCATAAAGTAAGAAAACACTGGCCAGGCACAGTGGCTCACTGATATGCATTCTAATTTTGAAATTGAAATTGAAAGCCTGTAATCTCAGTGCTTTGGGAAACTGAGGTGGGAGGATCGCTTGAGGCCAGGAATTTGAGGCCAGCCTCAGCAACATAGCAAGAACCCTGTCTCTATAAAAAATTTTAAAATGAGCCAGGTGCAGGGGTACACTCCTGTAGTCATAGCTACTCAGGAAGCTGAGGCAGGAGGACTGCTTGAGTCTAGGACGTTGAGGCTTCAATGAGCTAGGATCACACCAATGTGCTCCAGCCTGGCCAACAGAGCAAGACCCTGTCTTCTCACTGCCCTCCCCACAAAAAAAGAAAAGATAGAGAAAGGGGAAATCTTCCCTGAATCATTCTATGAAGCCAATATCACCCTAATATCAAAATGAAGAAAGGATATAACAAAGAAAGAAAACTACAGACCAATGTCCCTGATGAACATAGATGCAAAAATCCTCAACAAAATACTAGCTAACAGAATCCAACAGCATATCAAAAAGATAATCCACCATGATCAAGTGGATTTCATAACAAGAATGCAGGGATGGTTTGACATCTATAAGTCAATAAATGTGATACATCACATAATCAGACTTAAAAACAAAAATCACACGATTATCTCAAGAGATGTGGAAAAAGCATTTGACAAATCCAGCATCCCTTTATGATTAAAACCCTTAGCAAAACTGGCATATAAGGGACATGCCTTAAGGTAGTAAAAGACATCTATGACAAACCCACAGCCAACATCATACCAAATGGGGAAAAGTTGAAGACACTCCCCCTGAGAACTGGAAAAAGATAAGGATGCCCACTTTCATCACTTCTATTCAACCTAGTATCAGAAGTCCTAGCCAGAGCAATCAGAAAAGAGAAAGAAATAAAGGGCATTCAAATTGGTAATGAGGAAGTCAAACTGTCACTGTTTACTGATGACTTGGTCGTATACCTAGAAAACCCTAAAGACATCCAAAAATCTCCTAGAACTGGTAAATGAATTCAACAAAGTTTCAGGATACAAAGCTGACATACACAAATCAGTAGCTCTGCTATACACCAACAGCAATTAAGCTGAGAATCACATCAAGAACTCAACCCCTTTTACAACAGCTGCCAAAAAAAAAAAACAAAAAAAAACAAAAAAAAAAAACACCTTAGGAATATTAGGAATATGCTTAACCTAAGTGAAAGGAGGTGAAAGGCCCCTACAAGGAAAACTACAAAACACTACTGATATAAATCACAGGTGACACAAACAAATGGAAACACATCCCATGCACATGGATGAGTAGAATCAATATTGTGAAAATGACCATACTGCCAAAAGCAATCTACAAATTAAATGCAATACCCATCAAAACACCACCATCATTCTTCACAGAACTAGGAAAACAATCCTAAAATTCCTATGGAACCAAAAAAGAGCTCATATAGCCAAAGCAAGACTAAGCGAAAAGAACAAATTGGGAGGCATTACATTACCTGACTTCAAACTATGTTACAAGGCCATAGTCTACAAAACAGCATAGTAGTGGTGTAAAAATAGGCATATAGACCAATGGAACAGAATGGAGAACCCAAAAATAAAGCCAAATACGTACAGTCAACTGATCTTCTACAAAGCAAACAAAAACATAAAATGGGAAAGACACCCTATTCGACAAATGGTGCTGGGATAATTGGCTAGCCAATTCATTCATGTAAAAGAATGAAATTGGATTCTCATATCTTACCCTATACAATAATCAACTTAAGATGGATTAAAGACTTAAATCTAAGACCCAAAGCCACAAAAATTCTAGAGCAAACATCGGAGAAACCCTTCTAGACATTGGTTTAGTCAAAGACTTCATGACCAAGAACCCAAAAGCAAATGTTAAAAAAAAAAAAAAAAAAATGATACATAGATGGGATTTAATTAAACTAAAAAGCTTCTGCATAGCAAAAGAAATAATCAGCAGAGTAAATAGGCAACCCATGGAGGAGTGGGAGAAAATATTCACAATCTACACATCTGACAAAGGACTAATATCCAGAATCTACAAAGAACTCAAACAAATCAGCAAGAACAAAACAAACAATCCCATCAAAAAGTGGGCTAAGGACATGAATAGATAATTCTCAAAAGAAGATATACAAATGGCCAACAAACATATGGAAAAATACTCAACATCACTACTTAATATAGTTTGGCTGAATCCCCACCCAAATTTCCTTTTCCTTTTCTTTTTTTTTTTTGAAAAGGAATCTCACTCTGTTGCCCAAGCCAGAGTGCAATGGTACGATCTCAGCTCACTGCAACCTCCACCTCCCAGGTTCAAGTGATTCACCTGCCTCAGCCTCCTGAGTAGCTGGGATCACAAGCGTGCACAATCATGCCAAGCTAATTTTTGTATTTTTAGTAGAGATGAGGTTTCACCATGTTGACCAGGCTGGTGTCAAACTCCTGATCTCAGGTGATCCACTTGTTGCCACCTCTCAAAGTGCTGTGATTACAGGTGAGCGCCACTGTGTTTTATAAATAACCAATAAAGTGGTTTTGCACATTTATACACACATAATACATATCCACAAATTGTGCTATTCACAGGATCTCTTTACTCAAACTTAATTAAATTGATTTGAAAGAACTAATTTTATACTATGTAGAGAATATGCAATCTTTATCTCTTGAAAATCTTTTGGTCTTAAAAAGAAAACAATTCTTTTGGAAGGAAGCAACATTATACCTTTTTTAATATTCAGAGCTCTCAGGAGGTATACTGTATTCACTCTTTCTTTTTCTTTCTTTTTTTTCTTTTTTCTTTTTTTTTTTTTGAAACAGGGTCTCACTGTGTCACCCAGGCTTCAGTGCAGTGGCATGATCACAGCTCATTGCAGTCTCAACCTCCTGGGCCCAAGTGACCTTACTGTCTCAGCCTCTGAAGTAGCTGGGACCACAGGTGTTCGCCACCATGCCCAGATAATTTACTTTTTTATTTTTTGTAGACAGGATCTCACTATGCTGTCCAGCCTAGTCTTGAACTCCTGGGCTCAAGCAGTCCTCCTTCTACAGACTCTCAGAGTGCTGGGATTACAGGTATGAGCCACCATGCCCAGCCTTCACTCTCTTTTAAGCTACTACACATCAGAAAATGAACTCAAAACATAGTCTGTCTAATTTTAAATGGCATATATGCAGAACAGCATTTTTCATACCTAAATATACACATACCAGTTTGGAAACTAAACATTTGTGATTATTACACTAATTGCAAACTCTGAGAATTTATTCATTTTATCCTAGTGGTTAAAAAAAGAGCTATCCAGTCAGGAGTATTGTCTTATACCTGTAATCCCAGCATTTTGGAGGCCAAAGTAGGAAGATTGCTTGAGCCCAGGAATTTAAGACCAGCCTGGTTAATACAATGAGACTTTATCTCTCAAAAAAATTTTTAAATTACCTGAGCATGGTGGTGTATGCCTGTGATCCCAGCTACTCAGGAGGCTGAGGCTGGAGGATCACTTGAGCCTGGCAGGTGGAGGTTGCACTGAGTTAAAATCACACCACTGCACTCCAGCCTAGACAATAAATCCCATGCTGTCTAAAAAAAAAAAGAAGAAGAAGAAGAAGAAGGAGAGAGAGAGAGAGATATCTATCCCCTGACTTTCTTATAATCAAAATTGCTAATTCATTTTTATCAAGTATATGAAATAGAGGCCTCTACATACTTAACTTCTGCTTTTTTCCCCCTCATCCTACCTTTAAATATAACAGCCATTTTATTCTTTCAGGTAGATGGGTACTTTACTTGGTAGAAGGCCTAAACTGAATTTCAATCTTTGACATAATCAAAAAGCATAAATGTACAATAATCTGTATAAAGAATGTATCTTTCATCTCTTTGCAGAGATTATTTCTCACTGGCTATACCATTTCCAGGTATGGAGCACAGGATCAGGCTGACAGAGCTCTATCCAAAGGGCTCATGGATGGAGCCACCCACGTGCATCCACCTGATGCTTCGGTCTCCCTAAGCTGTTCCATAGAAACAATCGTAGATCACCTCTGCAATTGTTTTGTAAGTACTCACAAATTATATCACAACTAAAATGCTATTGTAGATTCATGTATCTTCCAAAAGTCAGGGACTGGAGAACAGCCAAATCAGAAGCAGCCACTACAAACCAAATCACCACACTCCCAACGTGCTCCTGAAATAGGTGATCCCCAGCAAGCCCAGCCTCAGTGACTGGCCCAATTTCACCCACCCCTGGCCAGGTAGAGACAAATCTCTAACGTATTTCCAGAGCCTTATCTGTCTATTAGCTTTGGCCCCGTAATTCCACTTAAGAAAATAATCCTAAATTTCTGCAAAGCTCATGAAAGCAAATATGTATTATGCTAAGTTCTATGCATCATAAATCGTGGTAGGTATTGGAAACAATAAAATTATTGCTTACCCTTACGAACTTTATTAAGTGGGCTGGAAATTTTATACTTATCAATTACTGAATGTCCCTTATGTACCAGGTATTCTACTAGGCATTTTATATGTGTTATCTCACTTAATCTTTATAGCCTATAAAATATAAGTATTATCACTCACATCTCACATTAAAGTGGTTGAGTAATTTGTCCCAAGTCATACAGCTAAGAAGGAGCATTTCTGAGATTCAAACTCAGGTCTAAAGCTTTTCAAATTTCATGCTTTACCCACTAAACTACATTATATATTTAAAATAACAGTAACAACATCAACAACCGTCAAATGTAAACAATAGAGAAATGAGTAAATAATAGGTTAGATACGCAGCCATTAAAAGTGATATCTATGACAGTTTGTCACAACACAGAAAATTGCTTGTACATAAATATAACAATAAAAGCAGGATGTGCGGCTGGGCATGGTAGCTCACGCCTGTAATCCCTGCACTTTCAGAGACCAAGGTGGGAGGATCACTTGAGACCAGAAGTTTGAGAGCAGCCGGGCCAACAAGGCAAAACCCTGTCTCTACTAAACATACAAAAACTAGCCAGGCGTGGTGGTACGCACCTGTAGACCCAGGTACTCAGGCAGCTGAGGCACGAGGATTGCCTCAGCCTGGGAGGCGGAGGTTGCAGTGAGCCGAGATTGTACCACTGCACTCCAGCCTGGACAACAAAGCGAGGCTGCCTCAAAAACAAACAAAAAACCAGGATGTGAATTCGTATACTCACCATGATTTAAGCTATGTTTAAAACACACACACATGTACTAGAATAAAAAGCACATTTTAAAAATAGGCAAACCTCCTACACTTCCACTTAAATAATACAAAGTTAAGGGAAACTGTAAGAGGAAAAATTGTGTTTTCACTCACAATTCAGGCAAAACAGTTGACCCAAGCCTATTTAAAATGGGCACTAGATCCTCTTTTCCTAACAGTTACCTAAAAAAATTTCCTCTCATCATCCTATCTTCTACGTGAAATAATGAAAGCATATATTTGGTCTGACCCCAGTTCCTGGCACAGAGCTCCTAAAACCCTTGTAATTTCCTGAGTGTCCCAATTGCTAGGTACATTCTTTGTTCTAATATTTGGTCTCTGACCCTGGTTCCTGAGACAGAACTAATTCATTGGGGTTTCCTGGGTTATAGGAGCACCTTTTGTTCTAAGGGGGTGACTCTTGGTAGGTTTCTGGAAGGGGGGCAGTCACAAGAAAGACCAACCCATGATTAAAAGTCTGGAACTTTCCACTCTACCCTGCAACCTCCAGAAAGGAAAGAGGGACTAGATGTTGAGTTAATCATCAATCATGCCTACATGCCATAAAAATCCCCAAACTATGGGGTTCAGAGAGCTTCTGGGTTGCTGAAAACATGGAAGGTGGCATCCCCTGAGAGGCCATGAAAGCTTACGACCCCTTCCCCATACATTGCCTTATGCATCTTTTTCATCTGGCTCTTCCTGAGTTGCATCCCTTTTTCTTCTTTCTTCCTTTGTTTTTTAAATAGAGGTGGAGTCTCACTATGTTGCCCAGGCTGGCCTCAAACTCCTGGGCTTATGTGTTCCCCCATCCTGAGTCTCTTGAAGTGCTAGGATTACGGGTGTGAGTCATCACTCCTGGCCCTGAACTGCTTCCTGTTACAATAACAGGTAAACAAAAGTAGTGTTCTCTGAGTTCTGTGAGCCATTCTAGCAAGTGATCAAACCTCTGAGGGGTCATGGGAACCTCTGATTTGTAACCAAGTCAGAACAAAGCTGTGGGTAAATCTGGGAACCTACTATTTGCACTTGGTATCTGATGTTTGGAGTAGTCTCACGGGACTGAGCCCTTAACCTGTGGCGTCTCTGCTAACTAGAGTTAGTGTCGGAACTGAATTAAATTGTAGGATACCCAGTGAATGCCAAGAAATGAAGAATTGCTGAATGTGGCAAAAACCCACACATATTGGTGACCAGAAATGTTCTGCATTGTTATTGTGTTTTTGGGACAGGGTCTTGCTCTGTCACTCAGGCTGGAGTGGAATGGCACAATATGGCTCACTGCAGCCTGGACCTTCTGGGCTCAAGCCATACCCCCCGACCCTCAACCAACCAGGTAGCTGGGACTACAGGTACACATCACCATGCCCAGTTAATTTTTAAAGTAAATTTTGTAGAGATTGGATCACACTATGTTGCCCAGGCTGGTCTTGAACTCCTTGGTTCAAGCGATTCTCCTGCCTTGGTCTCCCAAATTGCTAGGATTAAGGCATGAGCCACTGCACCTAGCTCTGTGTTGCTTTGAGAGTATAAACAGTAGGAGAGGACATTTTAGTTTTTTCCTATTGCACACTGTATTAATTAGGGTTCCCCAGAGAAACAGAACCTTGTGTGTGTGTGTGCATATACATTAACAGTATATATGTATATACACACACACAACAGTATATGTGTATATATGTAGTATATATATACATATATGTGGTATGTATATATACACATACACATAACAGTATATGTGTATATATACATAGTATATATATATACACATATGTGTATGTGTGTGTATACATATATGTATGTGTGTGTATACATATATGTGTATACATATATGTATATACACACATAACAGTATATGTGTATATATATAGTGTATATATATAGTATATATACATATACTGTGTGTATATACATATATACTGTTATATATACATATATAGTATATACACACATATATGTGTATATATATGTACATATATATGTGTGTATATATATACACACACATATACTGTTATATGTGTATACACACACACACCCTATTGGTTCTGTTTTTCTGGAGAAATCTGACTAACACAGTGTATAATAGGTGTGTGTGGGGTTGTGTGTATATATACATTTACACCCACACATACACATAGATGGAGAGAGAGGGAGATAAGTCTATTTTAAGAAACTGGCAATTGTGGGAGCTAGCAAGTCCAAAATCTGCAGGGCGGCCTGGAGACCTGGAGGGCAGCAGATATTGCTGTCTTAAATTTGTTAAGAGTCTAGAGGCAGAATTTCTTTCTCCTCAGAGGATCTCAGTTTCTTAAGGCCCTCAACTAATTGCGTGATGCCCACCCTCATAATAAAGAGGAGTCTCTTTTACTCAAAGCATGACTTAATCTCATCTTAAAAGTACTTCACAGCGGGCGGGGCACAGTGGCTCACGCCTGTAATCCCAGCACTTTGGGAGGCTGAGGTGGGTGTATCACAAGGTCAAGAGATCGAGACCATCCTGGCCAACATGGTGAAACCCCATCTCTACTAAAAATGCAAAAAAATTAGCTGGGCATGGTGGCACGTGCCTGTAGTCCCGGCTATTCAGGAGGCTGAGGCAAAAGAATTGCTTTAACCTGGGAGGTGGAGGTTGCAGTGAGCCAAGATCGCACCACTGCACTTCAGCCTGGGCAACAAGAGCAAAATTGTGTCTCAAAAAAATAAAAATTAAATTAAAAAATACTTCACAGCAACATCTAGACATGTTTGCCCGAACAACTGGGCTCCATAGCTTAACAAATTCACACACAAAATGAATCATAATATAATCCTTCCCCAATCTACATAGAAAAAAAAGAATGTATATTTCATATCCTGAAACACAGGCTCATTCCATCCTTTGATAAACATTATTGAAGGCCTGGCCCCCTTCTAACATTAGGCCCATTATGAGACATAAATATAATCTCACTGCACATTTGTTGGATTATAAGAAATCAAATTTGTAGCCCTTTAATGTTTGCAAAATATGTTCAGAAATACATCTTGTGTAATCTTCACAAGTTATTATTAGAGTCCTCATTTGACCAAAAATAAGGCAAGAGAGAATACTCTGACACGTCGAAAATTGTAGCGTCAATAGCTAATAGAGCCAAGAAGAGTCAGACCTGACATTAAGCCTTTTCTTCATCAAATAGACACCGTGAACAGAAGTAACACAGGTATTCAAGGATAGCAGCTATTTTATTATTTCCCAATTAATCTACATTGAGAAGACACAAAGGTCAAGATGCCTCCCTTATTCCCCTGCCTGGGAATTTAAAGTTGTATAATAAGTTCAGCAATAGACCATGGTCTACAAGTAGTGTTTAGTTTTGTTTTTAACTTTTATTAAAGTATAGCATGCTACTCAGATCATAAGTTTACACCTCAATACATTTTCACAAAATGAATAACCTCGTGTAACTTCTACTGAGATCAAGAAATAGAATATGACCGGGGTGGGTGCAGTGGCTCACACTTGTAATCCCAGAACTTTGGGAGGCCAACGCAGGAGGATTGCTTGAGCCCAGGAATTCAAGACCACCCTGGGCAACAGAGCCTGATCCAATCTCTACAAAAAACATTGAAAAATTAGCCAAGCATGGTGGTATGTGCCTGTAGTTCCAACTACCAGGGAGGCTGAGGTGGGAGGATCACTTAAGCCCAGCGTTTTGAGGCTGCAGTGAGGTGTGATCACACCACTGCACTTCAGCCTGGACAACAGAGAGAGACACTATTTCTAACCATAATAATAATAATGATAATAATGATAAAATTAGCATCTCAGAGGCCCTTTTGGGGCCCCTCCCAGTCATCATCTTTCCCACAAAGGTAACCACCATCCAAATATCTTTCACTATCAACCAATTTTGCCTTTATTTTCAATTTCTTTCTTTTTTTTTTTTTGTAGACGATTTCTCATTATGTTTCCCCGGACAGTTTCAAACTCCTGGCCTCAAGCAATCCTTCTGCCTGGGCCTCCCAAAGTGCTGGGATTACAGGCATGAACCACTGCAGTCAGCCTGTTTTCAGCCTTATATAAATAGAATCCTACTGAATGTGCTTTTTGATATCTGAGCTCCTTTGCTCTATATTATGTCTGTGAGATTAATCCACTTGTTTGTTCAGTTACATTATTGCTGGGTAGCATTCTATTGTATGATGTACCACAATTTGTTCATCTGGTCATCCAACAATTTGGGTGATTGCATTTGGGGGTACTGTGAACAGTGCTGCTGTGAACATTCTGTACCCAAGTTATGGTCCAGCTATGTATGTGTTTCTGTTCAGTATATACCTTGAAGTGGAATTGCTGGGTCATTCATCTGCATGCATTCAATTTTACTAGAAACTGCCAAACAGCTTCCTAAGTGGTTGTCCTAATTTGTACAACCACTAACAGTTGATGAGATTTCCAGTTGTTCCACTCATTAGCTTTTATTATTGTCTTTTCAATGTTATACTTTTACAACATATGGATATAGCCATACAATGTATAACATTGGTTTACATGTTTTCAAAACTTCATAGAAATGCTATTACATCATGCTGAAAATATTCTACCACTTGTTGCTGAGATTATCTGTGTTGATACATATAATTCCAATTTATTATCTTTCACTGCTACACACCATTCCAGTTTTTCTTTTTCTTTTCTTTTTTTTTTTTTTTTGAGACAAAGTCTTGCTTTGTCACCCAGGCTGGAGTGCAGTGGTGCGATCTTGGCTCACTGCAACCTCCGTCTCCTGGGTTCAAGCAATTCTCCTCCCTCAGCCTCCCAAGTAGCTGGGATTACAGGCATACACTACCATGCCTGGCTAATTTTTGTATTCTTAGTAGAGACGAGGTTTCACCATGTTGGCCAGGCTGGTCTCGAACTCTTGACCTCGTGATCCACCCACCTTGGCCTCCCAAAGTGCTGGGATTACAGGCGTGAGCCTCTGAACCTGGCCCAACATTCCAGTTTTTCAAGTCTGAACCTTGTTGATGACCACTTAGGTTGTCTTTCATAATAACACAAAAACTATTCTTACTCATGTGCCTTTGTACCCATCTGTGAGAATGTCTCAAGGGTACAGCTGCTGAGTCATAGTGTATATATATCTTTAGCTATAATAGATATTAGCAAAAATGCTTTCCAAAATTGTTGAACCAACTTACACTGCTATAAGCAGCCTGTGAGGGAGTCCATTGCTCCAGATCCTCACCGATGTTTTGTATGGTTGGATTTCTTTTTAATGTTTATTGATTGAATGGGTGTGTAATACTCTAAATAACTTTTTAAAATAAGTTTTCCAAATGATTTATAAATACATACACTTATATTTGCAAAGAGAAAGACAGATTCATTCCCCTTCCCTGTTCACACAGAGCTGTGGTTCTGGAACCCTAGTGTTCTTTATCTAAGCAGGGCCTGGGGATCTGCCTGACTGCATGCAGATGTCAGAAGCCCCTAAGGAATGTTGCCTCAGTGCCTTATATGCACAGCTAGAGCAGTTATCTCAAGTACTTAGAGGTTATGTTATCTTCTCTCCAGCTAGGACATGGGCTGCTGGACTGCAGAGACAAATTCTACCCATGGGTTTTGTATCCCTAGGGCCCAGCCCACTGAGGAAACTCAGTGAGTATTCATGGATGTAGGGAAGGAAGGGAAAGTGGGAATGACAACTTATATTCTGTTTTGTCTGCATCAGAGCTTAGAGCATCTGGAGGTACATAAAGTTTGTTTATTTAAAAATGTAAACCACGCACATATTCTTTTCTATTAACTGTTAGGGATTGAATAATACTCTTTTGTATAAATAATTATCAACTTGGCCTAATAAATGACATATCTATAAGGTCTTTTAGGCCAACTGACCCTGCCATGACCAGCATGGTAACCTCTGTGACCTGTACGTACACCCAGATGAGTTCCTGGTAGAAACGATCAACCCCTGCGGTGCCTAACTAACTCAAGACATTCTTCTAATGTTTCTTATTCCGGCCTCAATTGACAAGGTCATTGGACTTCGCAACTGACCTTGGTCAACCTCGTGACTCCAGACCCTATGACCCCCTCCCAGCTTGCAAACCTGCAACGCCCTCCCAGCTTACAAAAAAAATGCCCTAAACTGTAACTTCTGTAACTTTCCACTGCTTACCCCAAACCTGTAAAACCAACTCCTATGTATCCAACCTCCGCTGACTCTCTTTTCAGACTCATCCCTCCCGCACCCAGGTGAATAAACAGCCATGTTGCTCACACAAAGCCCATTTGAGAGGGTCTCTTTATTCAGAGCATGCGTTTTAACATTTGGTGCCAAAAACCTGGGACAGGGGCACTCCTTTGGGGAGACCAGCCCCCTGTTCTCTGTGAAGAGACCTACCTATGATCACTGCTCTTCCTCTGTGAAGAGACCTACCTATGACCTAGGCTTATCAGGCCAGCCCACGCATCCACTTATCACTCTCAGATCAGGTAAGCAGTTTGCCTCAATTCTCTTCTTTAGCCCTTCTCGCTACCTATCAGCCTCCTTCTCCTATCAGTTTCATTTTCTTCTCCCTTTGAGTGGAGACAAGAAAGACAGGACTTTCTGTGAGGTTCATGACTGGAAAAAATCCTACACAGGTCATGGAACTGGGAAGATTGTCTTCCCGCAGTGACTGATCATTGTGGAGACATCTGCTCTGGTCACTCGCCCGCACTCATAGGTGATGGATGGATGTGGGGGACACCCCCTTTGACCGATTCACCCCAGGTTCAGACTAAGGTTTAGTCTGGGACACCTGCTAAGCTGCTTGGTCACACATTCACTTTCCTCGTCTCCACTGCCCTTCTTAAACTATGGGCAAACTCCTACCCTCTATTTCTCCCTCCTCTCCCTTAGCCTGCGTTCTGAAAAATTTCATACCTCTCCAGCTATCACCTGACCTAAAACCTAAGCCTCTTATTTTTTTCTGCAATACCATTTGGCCACAATATAAAAAGGACAATGGCTCTAAATGGCCAGAGAATGGTATGTTCGATTTTTCTATCCTGCAGGATCTAGACAACTTTTGTCGTAAAAGGGGCAAATGATCTGAAATTCCCTACGTCCATGAATTTTTTAAATACCCCACTGTTCTCAATGCAACCTGTCCCAAATTTTCCTTCTCTCCTTTCCGTCTGCCCCTCCTGCCTCTGCCAGTGACTCAGAATCCTCCTTCAGATCTTTCTCCTCCCCTTCCGACCTTTCTCCCCCGACCTGTCTGAACCAGACACTAATCCAGGCCCTAACCGTCCCCGACAGAGCCTCCGTCCTCTTCCTCTGCC